>JACYVW010000363.1:0-23561 GCA_023065735.1 Coffea humblotiana | reverse complement strand
AAGGCTCAAATAGGAGAACAAATGACAAAATCTGTATAGATAGAGAAATGAACGTCTAAATTATCATTCCAAAATTTCAAAATAAACAAGAGCAATGTTCATTTTTTGCTTTCACTTAGATATGGATCGAATCTAGTTAGACACAGTGGACATTTTGAGAATAAAAATTGCCCCACTCTAAAGTTTGTGGTTGTCAACCAATGTGACTGACTATGAAGGTTTGATAGAAGCGGGCAAAATATGAATAGTAGAAAAGAAAGGGGAAAAGGTATCGTAGTTGGTCTTTTGAGACAAACTAACCAATTTGAATGACCTCTTTTGATTTTGAGCGCTCTTATTCAATAGTTTGGACCACCAATCTAGTGTATGCAAAAGATTTCAGAAAATTAAACATACACTTATGAATTTTTAGGCAAGAGGTTGAAAAAAATCTCAACTTAATCTTATTTCTTAAAGTCCATCATGAAATTTCTCAATGAACGAATAAAGAATGAAATGTACATGAATATATACAAAACAATAATTGTCTAGATGAAAAACATTATTATTGCAAATGTTTGAAACTAAATTTTTTACTCAACTATAATACAAATGAGAAAAGAGAAATCTTTGAAGACCACGCTTGCGTATATATACACACTTTTCTCTCCTTTTTCTTTTGGGACAAAATGTGTTAACAAATAAAAAAAAGGATTTTTTTTACAAACAATTATGAAATCTCTTAGGTGCTTTAGGCTAGAACTTCCAGATGGATTCTCCAGATTTTACATTGTAGTGTCTGCCCAAGAATCAAGTAGTACTTGTTATTTTTCAAAATTTATCAAAACAAAATTGTTATCAGATATAGAAAAATATTTTTACCTTATTGAAACATCCTTTATAAATGCAAGGGAGGGGGAAAAAATAAAAAAAAATACCCAGAGTTAGTAAGCGAAACTATAAAATCGGTATGCATGTCCTGGGGGAGCCCTTTTATGCCAGGATAGACCTAGCATGAAAAATACAATCCTCTAGGTTAAGCACCATATAATACCTGATGGATCTAATCAATTTATTGATATTCGCGTGAAAAGCAATTTGAAAAATTTGACTAATTGGAATTGTCAGAGGCATTTGACCTAACAAAAATAAGGACAAAATTTGAATGAATTGATTGCTTTAGTTGGCATATGAAGAGATGTTAAAAGTCAATTTAGCATGAAAGAAGTTATTTTTGAAAAGATTACAATGTCTCGACTAGTTTTTTTCAGTGAACAATAGATCGAAACCCTAAAAGAGAATAAACAGGTGAAATGGATCAAATGAAATTGAGGGTTTATTCAAAAATTGACTGATTATCCTAAAAGTGAATAAACTAGTCAAATGGATTAGTGAAATTGAGGATTTATTCAAAAATTGACTGGATTATCCTAAAAAATGTGTCAAATGGATTGATGAAATTGAGATTTATTCAAAATTGATTGAATAGTCCTAAAAATGAAATAAATTGGTCAAAAAAATTGGATGGAATTGAAGATTTATTCAAAATTGATTGGATTGTCCTAAAAATGAATAAGTGATCAAATAGATAGGATGGAGTTGATGGTTTATTCAAAAATTGACTAGATTGTCCTAAAAGTGAATAAACTGGTAAATGGATTGAATGAAATTGACGGTTTATTCGAAAATCGAATGGATTGCCCGGCCCATTTGTAATCTCAAATTTCAACAAATTTCGTTGTAATACATTAGTTTATGAGCCTTCTAAAATCAAGATTTTGGCCTCGATATATTTATTATCTCAACAATGAGGAATCATTTGTGAATTTCTTTAACTTAGTGTCCTTTATGCCAGGAAATTTTATCAATTCTGATAAAATGGTCAAAGATGATTATTAGATGCTCATATTCTAATGTGCAAAAAAAACTACTCCATTATCTTCGATGTCAATATCATGGAAAAGATCGGATCCTACTTACCTCGTGCATTACCCCTTTGGATGGTACAAAAAATATAAACGTGTAAGTCTCATTGGATTATATATCCGAGACAAAATATAGTTTATCCTAATATGGGATCTCCTATGCGGCATTCTCTCTAAAGTTGATGCATGATGCTAGTTTATTAACAACGAGTAAATATGCGATAATAGGGATTAAACGTGACCTAAAGAAACCCTTTTAATAGCTAGGGTAGGCCTAAAAAATGAAGTGGCAATACTAAGGTATTAAAATGCATAACTTGTAATTTAAACGTATGAGAATCTATCTACTAAGGTGGGTTCTTAAAATGTACCATGCCAGAATTCTTATTTTTAAAGTTTGTGAATGCAAGAGAAGAGAAAACAAAGAGAGGTTAGTTCAATTAATAAATAACACACAGCACGTTGGAACAATAAAACGATACAGAAATATAAAAGAAGGGAAAAGGGGTAGAAATCCCTCCCTCATGTCTAGTGTGCCTAATAGGGGTAAAGTTGACTCTATCCTAGGCGATTTCTAACATGAATGCATGAGGTTGGGTTCACTAATACATTTAGACTCGATAAAATTTCAGATTCCCAAACCTTCAGACCAAGAGGCAAAGGGTCATCAATCCCAAAACCTTCAGTCGGTGGCTTGAGTGATCCCTTAGGCATCGCTATGGACGTAGAGCACACCATCCGTCTACCTAAGGAAATCGGTCCTAATCCTATAAGGAAGTGTGGGATGGCGCCCATGAGAAAATAAAAATAGGACAAAAGTAATGCATGCACGTATGAAGTACTTCCTTCGAGGGGAGCGATTAAATACCATTAAAATACGTCTGAAGACTCTAGGCTAACTACACCCCCCACCCAAGATTCAAGGCGCGATATAAACAGACAAACATAAATATATGAAAGTAAATAAACAAATTATTCATCGCATATACGAATATCGAGAGACGATTGCGCGTGTGAAACACAAAAAACCCTAAAAAGAAGGAAAAGTAAAAGTAAAAGTAAAAGAAACATGCAACCTAAACATCCTAATGTGATATGCAGAAAGGTTAAACAAAGAAAAGGATCGCCTAAATCAAGTGCTTGGACTCTCTAAAAATCCCCAATGGAGTCGCCAGCTGTTGCACCCCATTTTTTGAAAAAAATAATAAAATGTAGGTATTTAGGTGTTAAAAAAATGAAATTTTGACTTGGAAAATGAGTTTTTTATTTTAGAGAATAAACAAAAGAAAAAGGGCCTAAAATGGGACTTAAAAGTGTGACAGTTTTGACCCAAAATAATAGTTTAAAAAGGGTTTTTAGAAAAATTTGAGTCGCCACTTGGTATTGACTTAAGGTGTACCAAGTCACCCCAAAATATGTTTTTTAATAATAAAAAATAAACAAAACCCTTTTTAGACGACTCCAGGTCTTCGAAAAATAAGATAAAAGAGTTCGGGAGTCACGGTTAAAGAAAGAGAAGGCAAAGATTTGATCTAAGGCACCCTTTCAACCTAACTAAGGCAAGTTGCGTGATTTAGTCGAAAATTTTCTTAATCTAACCTATAAAACTTGTCACATTAGAGCGTTTCTATATGGATGCAAATCTAGACCTAATGAATACCGGGAGGGTCGAAATATCTCTTCAAAGTTTAATTGGTGCAAATCACATTAATTGTGATACCCAAAATGATTCTTAGAAGAGATCACGAATATGCAAAGATGAGACTTGAAGAAAAAGAAGAATTATAATATATAAATACACGTGACCTAAAGGAGAGGAATGCAATATAACGAGTACGGGAGATTAAAATTTGTGATTCAATTTTTCCTTCTCAAAGAGGGAGACGAGAGCGTGCTAAGGCTAAAAGCCACACTCATTCATTTCCCATATTTAAAAGATGACTCTCTTAACCTAGTCAACCAAATGAACTAACCTACTTCTAATTTTCTAAATGGAATGCAAGTCTAAATGCCATGTTTTGTGCACATAGGGATAAGGAAGATAATATATAGAGGAAATATCATGCAAGATGAGAAAAGGCCCTAAAAATGAAAAACATGTATGAAATGCGATGAATGTCACGTAAAAAATGTGATTCTATTGCGAGATGAGCTGAAGGGTCTAGTATTGGACTAGCCCATTTCAACAAGTTTTCACTAGCGTTGGATTAGTGAGAAATAGAGGAGAAAGACCACAACTAGCGTTGGACTAGTGTGGTGACGTCATGCATTTATTGTAAACAAATAAATCATACAAAACATAATTAAAGCAAATAAACACATAATGCACATAGAACACATAACACATAAGTATAATTTCTAAATGCAAAACCCTAACGAAAGCGAATAAACACGTAAACACACAAGCATGTAAGCACACAAGCAAATAAATGTAAATAAAAACCTAACTATTACATTCGGGGACCTAATTACAATCTAAAAGAGGGAAATCTAAAAATAATAATCTAACTATTACATTTATCTAACTAAATACATTTTTAGCAAAAATTAAAACCTATCTATTACATAGGCTAGCTAAATATATGTCTTGAGCACCTATCTACAATTTGGCATTTTAATGCCTCTCAAATAATCATCAAAATTAAATAAAATAAATGAAATTTAAAATGAATAAAAATGAATAATTAAAAAGAAAAAGCACTCAAAATATGCAATTAGACATAAAACACATTGGAGCACATAAAAGAATTTAAAATAATAAAAAAGGTTACCACGCTTTAAGTTGTGTTAAATGGGGTGAAATTTACCCTATTTATGCTTCAAAATTAACCAAATAATCAAGGCACCAATTTAATTATAAAGAAATGGAAGTAATCATGAAATCTATCAAATAAAAGCACTTAAATGAAGTATAATTAACAATTAAAGAAGATAGACAACTTGCATTTAAGAAATCAAAACAATCAAGGACCTAATTGCAAAAATTAAGAAAGTTTTTGGAGTCAAATTATAATTATTACAAAAATCAGGGGTCAAAATAAAAATGAAGTTCAACGGACCTAATTGAAAGAAATCTAAAGTTTGAAGAGCCACAGTATAATTACTCAAAAATACAGGGACTAATCTGCAAAATTCATTTATGGGTCTCATCAGAAAATGGCCTTGGGCCATCATTCAATTGTAATTGGGCCAAAACCTCCCCAAACCCAATGAAGATCCAAGGCAAAAAGGATGGGCTGGCCTGCTATTTTTACCAAATAAATCCAACTCAAAAGAGTGGGTTTCAAACCTCTAAGCCTATGCTGTGAGAACCCGTAAATTTTCTTTATTTCCAGGTCTTAATTTATTTCCTTGCACCTGTTTTCCACATTTTCTTAATTCTATATATTTTCTGGACATTTTTATGAGTAAATAGGGTTTTAAAAATATTTTTCTAGTATAAGTCAATTTACGAGATTTTTGGAGTGAATAGTGGACGTGGGTCCCGCTAGTGCGTTAAGTGAGAGAAATTCGGCCAATTAGGTCAAGTTTTGTGTACAGGGATTTAATTACTAGGCGTTAGGAGGTGATTAGAGGTTACTTAGATGGATTAACCCTAGTGAGTAAGAGGATAAGTTTAAAACTTACAAAGGTGCCACGTGTCGCGATTGCATTGGACAAGACTTGCCTAACTCTTGACCACCTTTACCAAAAGGTTAATTTTGACCAAAAATCATCTTCATACTTCATCCTCTTGGCCGAAAATTTGGGAGAGGAAAAGCTTCCATTTTGGTTCCATTTCTTGCTCAATCTTGCAAACCAACCATTTGATTCTCAAATTCTTCCATAAAAACCACTTGCTAAGGAAGATTGAAGGTCTTAGTGGAATTGTTTTGGTGATTAAGCTCTTAAGCTACAACCTTTGTTGGGAATTAAGGTATTTTGCTTGGAAACTTCACTTTTGTTCCTATTAATGCTAAATTAGTGGCCTATGGTGGCTTAATAGCTAGATTTATGGATGATTTGGTAGTTTAATTGAAAGTTGAGTAAATTTCTGATTTTTGGGGAATTTTTCTGGTATATATGATAAATGTTAGTTAGTCTTGGATTGATGGTTTAATATTGGGCCAATTGGAGCTCTTGTATGTGAATTGCGGTTAATTGCGGAAAATTTCAGCTTTGAATGAAAATTTCAGTTTTAGGGTTTTGGAATTTGGGGCTTTTCTATAATTGGTTATTAATCTTGCAATTGGTTGTGAATGGAGGGTATTGTGGCCCTAATGAAGCTTATTGAGTAGTCTATGAGTGAATTGTGGCAATTGTGATTGACTTGGATGGAAATTGATGTTTGATTGTAGGATGGAAAGCTGAAATTTAAGGGAAATGCTGTCCGAGCATCGAGAAAATTAGGGTTTCGTGCGTTTAAATTGTGGTTGAGTAAAAAGTGTGAGGTTTTGGGATTGTTTACCACCTTTGACCTTAAAATCGAAATATTTTCCATTTTTGAGCTATATTTGAATTTTGCTTTAGTAATTCACGTAAGAGGCATTCGACTCGTGTTCGAGTCTCAATTGTAGTTTCTTGTTTCTTGTAGGTCGTGCGGTGATTCCGGACAACCGTTGGGCGAAACTTTGTGACTTGCTTACTTGAAGTGGTGAGTGTACTATGTATGATTTGTGTTTAATTGGTTGAGTACTTGAATTCTTGGGTTGAATAACTGTGGTGTCTGTGATTGAGGCGAGAGTGTACTTTATCGCTCTTGTACTCTTACTTGTATAACTGATTACTGGATAATTGTGAATTTGATTGAATATCTGTGAATTTGATTCATGCTTGGCTTGGTGTCGTTTGGGCATGAACCCTACGACTTTACTGTGACACTGAGCTCAAGCCTCTATAGCCGTTATCGAGTCGAGCCGGTAAGGGCCGGTTGATTAGGTAACGAGCCATGAGGTTACTGTGTGTCGAGTGGAGCGTTAGCTCCTTGACTTTGTGGTATACTCGAGTATTACCCCTGATTACTGTGAGGTGTTCGGGCCCGGTAGGGGAAATGTATGGTGGAAGGTATTGGGAGAAAAGTGGTGATCTACTGTCGTACTTGTCCGTTGAACGTTGACGGAGGGTCAACGGAAGGTGATCAAGTGTTGCAAGGGGAAATTGGCTCCCGAGAGCCACCCGTATCCTTTCACTTTTGAAATTGGTTTGGTGTTTACTTCCCATGTGTGCTAGTTGTGTATCATTGAGCAATGACTACATTCGTGAACCTTGGTTGCATGACTTTAGTACCTCATTAGGCGAAAGCTCACACTCGTACTTTTGTTTTCCTTACAGGGCATCCTTTTGGAAACCATGAGTTTGGTGAAGCGAGTTGAGCTAGTTAGGCATTTTTGTACTTTTGTATAGCTCCTCGACTTTTAGAAACCCTAGAGTGGGTTATGTGTACGTATTTACCCATGTATATAGGTTATACTTTCTTGGAAATTTACTTGTTTATGCTTATTTAAAGTTCCGTTATGTTTGGGGTGACTTTTGAAAAATTTTTTGAGTTGGTCCTCTGCCTCCAATCCGGCCAGGTTCCGGCCGGATTGTGACGTGACAAGTACTGTTCGCGTTCGTTCCGTTTTCCGTTTTCGTTTTGCGCGCTTGTTGTTAACTTTACTTATCGGTATACTTTCCGAAACGTTTAGAATTGCGTGTATGTGACCGTTAGCAGTCCTGGCGAGAGTCGGGCAGGCAGTTCGCTAACCCTTAGGGTACGCCCTAGGGGGAGGTGGGGCTGTCACATATGCCAAAACCAAGAAACCTAAACAACAACCCATTCCCTTAAACCCAAACAGAAATAACCTTCTAACCCACACAACCTATTTCACTAAAACCCAACATGATAAAAATCAACTAAAAATTATTTAACCCTAATCTTGCCCTAAAACCCAGAATTATTCTGTCCACAAACATGATTAAAATATACAAAAGATGACTAAAACTTAAAAGGGATCAAAATGGTTCATTTGTAGAAGTTTTGGGGCCATAGTAGAATTATGCAAAAGTTGGGGTTCAAAATGAAAATTTCAGAAAATCCCACGCATCTTGATCGAAGCATTCTTTCTGCAACTCTATGGGAAGACTTCCTCCTCAACAAAACATTGGGAGCTCTATGGTTAAGCCTTTTTTAGTGACTTTTGAAATAGTTTTTTTTACACACAATGATTTTTGCAACATTAAAAGTAGATTTAAAGCTTCAAACAAGATCCCAATCAGCATAAATATCAATCAAAATCAAATTTTTGCAGTCCAAGAACAAGGCTGCAAGTTTCACAATATGTCCACATCAAACATCAAACCAAAACTCTTATGAGACCCTATCCAAACGTATAAAACAAATCAAGGGATCTTCCTACACCCAAGGGTTGGAATATTAAGAAAAAATTGAGATCTTTAATCCATTAAACAAGTTTTTGTTTCTTTTGCCTATTAAAGGAACCCAGCATGACAAGGAAATCCACAAAACCGGATTCCAACGAAACAAATAAAAGGGCCGAAGTTTAGAAATGTCTACCAGGATTTATCGGTAAAAAATGAATTAAAACGAACGGGCTTTGAGGCTGCAAATTTGATTTCAAACTCCAAGAATTTCGGATACCAGGGTTGGTTTTCTTCCAGCTTTGGCTTCGAATTTGATAGCCTTAAAGTTGTTTTCTCCCAAAACCTTCAACACAAAAGTTCTTTGCCTACATCTATAGAGTATGCAGAAAAACGAATCGATGAAAAAGAAGCTAAAACGAAAGAGAAAATGGCATCCAAAGATGGCTGCTCAATTAGCTCGGCTTTTTCTGCAGAAAATTTTTCTTCTTCTCTTTTTTTCTTTCTCTCTCTCTCTCCTTTCTCTCTCTTTTGCTCTTTTCTTTCCCCGCTGCCCTCACTCTTTTCTCCTCCTATTTCTTCCAGCCTTTCTTTCACTTTTAAATGCCAAATAAACACCTAATCCTAGAAACAATGGTGGATAATGAAACCTGGTTTGAGGGCCATTTTTGATCCGTTGGATCAATTTTTCAGGTGTCTCAAGATGATATTGGGAAAGATTAGCTATCTTTGTACTTGTTTAAATGTGTAGGGCAACGAAAATGGGCCAATCGAATTAAAATTGCTCCAAAACATGGCCAGCTCCTTGTACTGGCTTCCTGCTCCTTGGTTGCAAAATGGAAGATGACGCGCACGTGCAGAGAAATTTTTTTGTTTTTTACAAAACTGCATTTTGATTTCTTTTTTTTTTCTTTTCTTCACTTTCCTACACAACAAAACAAAATAATTTTAAAAAAATGAATTCATTTAAACAATTTTTTTTTAAAAATAAAAGATAACAATAAAATGAATTGACGAAATTTTGGTGTCTACAGCAGTACAATAATATTGCCCAAGCAGCATATATTAAATAGAGTAAGGAAGATGTTAGGAAGCGAAAGTAGGAGTATCTGAAAGATAAAGAAGCATATCAGAAAGAAATGACTGGTCTTGGAAAGTCGATAGCATAAAAACCATGGGCTACAACTAAGGTAAACACAAATCATGAATCGTCAAACACATGATGAAAATTACCACCTGCCTAATGCTTATATCTACAACTTGGTTGTAGAATCATAAGTACACCATACGCTGCTCGCCAAATCAAATAGTCACCTTTGTTCCAAGGATTGATGAAACAACGAAGTAGCAGATTAGAGACATGGGGTTCGAAGGGCTACTAGACATACAGTGCCATTCCATTCCGGATGGTATAACAACTTGGTTAGTCGATAAATTTAATACGATACTAAGCAGCTTGCATCTACATGGAGATGGTGTGCTACCTTTAACAGCAAGAGACATGAGTTTAGTCTTGGGCATCCCAAACAAAGGGCCAGTATTAGTTGAAGCGAGGTTGGGGGATCCGGTCCAAGATGTAGGACGTATAAATGGAAAGAGCAACCGAATGAGTTGGTGTCCGTGAGTTCCGGGGAAGAGTTCAAATGACTATTTGTTGCATTTGCTTGTGGATGCTTGTTGGCTTCAAGCACTAGGATTGAGCACAAAATAGGGTTAAATACCAAAAACCCCCCTGTGATTTGACTAATGTACACTTTACCTCCCTATGGTTTGGAAACCTACAATTTAACTCCCTGTCGTTTCAACTAAAGTGAAAGTCTAACAGAAAACATCTACAATAACGGTATTTCTATCAGACTTTCACTTTAGGTGAAACGACAGGGAGTTAAATTGTAGGTTTCCAAACCATAGGGAGGTAAAGTTTACATTTGGCAAATCACAGGGGAGTTTTTGGTATTTTACCCATTCTCAAGTGCACGAAACATTCTTCCAAGGGTTTGACTTATAGAGGGGCAAATTTTGACATTTTCCTTTCAGACGTTAGTTTAGATGTTTTCCGTCAGACTTTTACTTTAGTTGAAACTACGGGGAGTCAAATTGTAGGTTTCCAAACCATAGGGAGGTAAAGTGAACATTAGTCAAATCACAGGGGGGTTTTTGGTATTTAACCCCACAAAATAAAGCTTTGGGGTTGCACGCAACTAGTTAATAAGCTAGTGACTTTGAACTGGGTGGAATATGTTAGGAACGTGCTATGCAATAAGATGTTGAAGGTGCAGAAGAAAAGTAAAAAGAAGCACCAATACGCTGAATGTACTTGTTGTTCAAAATGTCTTGCTCATAATTGAATTTGCTATATCATTTTTAGAAGTACTTTAACTTGATTTAGGAATGTTGGAAGAAAAAACCTTATGTAATTGAAATGTAGTTGTTTATCAAAAAGCTGGTGCAGATGGCATGAAGGAGATTGAGAAGTTCGACTAAGAAAGCATCTAGAGAAGAAAAAAGTGAAAAATCAGGTAGAAGTGAACTTGAAGTACCATCAAAATCCTTGAATACGTAAGTTTGTCAATGTTTTTGCGTTAGTACGTTGGAAGGATAGTGAGACGTGACTGTTTGATTGATTGCAATTACGAGTTGTTGAATTGGTCTCATTCTGTTTTAATTTGCATAAATAAGAGTATATGAAGTCTTAGCGAAACTGATATGTGTTGAACAAAGTAAATAGCCCTTACAATTGCATGAGCAGTGGCAAGATGGCAAGGAAAAGGACAAAGAGAAATCCTGTGACGCCCACACTTCTCCCTAAGGCGAACCAAACGGTATCGGCGGGATGTCTGCCCAACTCTTGTCAGGACTCGATACGTTTCTAATTCAAACTTAAGGAGAAAATAACCGAGTAATAAAAGTCGGAGTGAAGAAAAGTCGCTTCCTTAATAAACACTTAAATCTTATATTACAAGCTACCAAAAGTACATCAACATTCCCTAAATTTACAACCTTCAAAAGTTGTCTAAACGAATACATTCAAAATCCTAATCAAAAGTCCATCAAGTTGGTTTCTCCACAATTCATCTCATTTCAGCGCCTGTTAAGGAAAACAAAGCTAATGGGATGAGCTAGTATTCAGCGAGGCCAAGAAAAACATGCAAACACATAGTTCAAGTAGTAATGGCACTTATGCGAGAAATAAAGCTATAACATTCAAGTAATTCGCAATTTAAAATAAAACACATTCAATAAGGATACAGGAGCTCTCAGGAGTTAGGTTCTACTTGTTTCGTCAAGACTCGATCAATTACTTTCCCGCGATGACACTCCGTCAACCGAGTCGGTATTGGATCCGTAGAACTCCACTTACTTCACAGTTCCTGTTCACCGTTACAACCCCCAATAAAAAGGCACTACTACTCGAGTAGGCCAAGCGAGATCTTGTGAGAAGTCGAAAAAAAAATCCGATTTTAGGGTTTTAGGGTTTTATCAATTTTCGTGCACACATTTTTTTTATTTTCTTTATTATATTCATTTTACATATATTTTATAAGTAAATATAGTTTTTAAACCATTTTTCTAGTATAAGTGAGTTCACGAGAGATTTGGAGCGAATAGCAGATGTGGGACCCGCTAGTGCGTTAAGTGAGAGAAATTCGGCCAATTAGGTTAAGTTGTGCAGTAAGGCATTAAATTACTAGGTGCTAAGTGATAATTAGAGGTTGGTTAGATATTTGGTCATTAGTAAGCTAAAGGATAAGAAAGAAATCCAAAAGTGCCACGTGTCGCGACGGGATTGGGCCAAGTTTTGCCTAACTTTTCCTTAACTTTACCAAAAGCTAATTTTGACCAAAATCATCTTCATTTTAGCATCCTCTTGGCTGAAACTTGAAGGGAAAGAAAAGAGAGATAGTTTCAACCATTGGCTTCAATTTCTTGTCCAAATCTTGAAAACCAACCGATAAAAATCCGAATTCCTCCGTAGAAATCGCTTATTAAGTGAGATTGAAGGTGCTTGTGGAGTGATTTTGCAAAGGAAAGCTCTAAGTTGCTATCTTTCTTGAGGTTAAGGTATTTTTGCTTGGAACTTAACTTTTGTTCATAATAAATGGTGAATTAGTGGCTTGTAGTAGTTAAATAGCTTGTTTTGTAGATGATTTCATGGATTGAAGTGAAGTTAGGTGAATTTCTTATTTTCTTGGGAATTTTTCTGTTTTCATATGATGATCATAGTTGGCTTGAATTGATGGCTTAATATGGTATAGAATTGGAGCTAGTGTGTGTTAATTGTGGTTACTTGCGGAAAATTTCAGCTTTGTACACAAGATTCCAGCTTAGGGTTACATGTGGTAGTAATCTGCCCTGTTTTTGTACTGTATGTTCGTCCTTGAGGAAGACCGAATCAGCCCTTGCTCAAAACATGAAAGTTGTAGGTATTTGAGTTAGCTAGCTACTGGTAAAATTGCAGCTCAATCGGAGCATGGCAGGATGTGAAATGATGGAAATACACTGACTGCCACAAGCTGCAATTCGTAAACAGTTTTGTGAATTCACCAGTTTGGGCTGCATTTTTCACCCTGATTCGTATCCAATTAGCTTTTGGCCAAAACACAAAACCTGTAGCCCTATATTTTAGCTTTCCAAAACCTCTAAAAACACCCCAAACGGAGTTGTGTAGCCTGGGTTATTGCCGGTTAAAGTCAGTGCTGACAACCAGACTGATCATAAACTTTTGGATCTGTGATTGGCAAATTCGACTTAGATAAACTATAAATTAGGTTAGTTGGCTTCATGAAAGTTGTTCCCCCCTGTCTTAGCTTCGAAATGGTATAAGGGTCACCCCGATTCGATAACCATAGCTCCGGTTATGACTAAAATACTACGAGATGTCAAATCTGCCATTTAGCTTTTGTCTTCAAAATTGATATTTGCTTGTACTATTGCACTTGTGTTGTACTTGGATGATTTTGGAGCCTAATGGAAGGGCTATTGTGGTAACCTTACTTGTGTGTATTGTGGGGCTGAATTAAGGAAAAGAATGAAGCCATAAATGGCTGGAAATTTGGTAAACACAAAGGGCGTGCTGCCCAAATTTGCACTCAAGGGTTAAGTAGAATTACACTTGTCTTGAGTACGGTTTTGAGGACGAGTCTAACTCGATTTGTCTAGGTTATTCGAGTTTCCTTTTGTGGAGATATATAAGTTGAATTTCGGCCGAAACTTGTACCCTTGGAATTTACAACTGATAGAAATACGTTTCTTTCATTTCTTCGACCCAAACGGCATTTTTCACATATAATGGCTTCAAAATTTCACCGTTTGAAAAGTGATCAAGGGTTTTACGAATAGTCTCTAAATAAGTCTCAATTACTTGATTCTCGTTAAACGAAATATTTAAGTTTCGAGCCTTAGTTACTTTTCAATGCTCTTAAACAATATTTCCTCGCAGATTTGAACTCCAAGAGCGGAGTAATACCCAAAACCAACGTGTAAAGGCACTGCATCTGTTGTGAGTGTACCATCCCCTTAAATTGGTGCTTATCTGATTCATCTGTACTTGCAACTTGCAACTTGATTATCTGTGACTTTTGTATGCTTCGTATGAAACGAGGGTGTACTTTATCACACTCGTTTCTCTCACCTGGTTATTCTGGTTCCTGTATACTGTATAAATCTGTATTTGTTCTCTGTATCTGTTATCTGTACCTGTTTTCTGTATTTGTTGATGTCGTTTGGAAAATTAAATCCAACGACCTTTCTGTTACCTCTGAGCTCAAATCCTGTGGCTAGTTATTCGAGTCGAGCCGGTAAAGGCCCGGTCGATTAGATAACGAACCACAGTAGTCTGTTTCTGAGAAATCTTTGGGTATTGAGACTCTGGATTTTCGGTATATTCGAGTATTACCACCCTCTGTTCGGTTGAGGTGTTCGGGCCCGGTAAGGGGTATGTTTGGTGGACGGAATTCGGTGTAAAGTGGGGTCTACGAACATGTTGGTTCTATCTATGTTGACGGAAAGTCAACGAATTTGGATCAAGTATCGCAATTGGGCATTTTGGCTCCTGAGAGCCACCTGTATCCTTTCTCTTTGAAATGTTTATTTATTTCCCTATCTGGTGTGTATAACTGCATGATTGATACGTGAAATGCCATGATTCATGACTACTTGTACTTCTGGTACCTCATTGAGCGTAAGCTCACCCCTTCCCGTTATCTTTGTTTTCCTTACAGGGAACAACACTTTTGAACCATGATTTTGAAGAAAGTGTCAAGCTAGTGTAAATGTTATTTTGTTACGCTCTTTTGTAATCAAAACCCTAGTTACTTTTATCAAGTATCACGTTTTGACTTGTACAACTTTCTATGTATGTACTGAAGTGTTTAAGCATGTATATTAGGTGTATTCGTTTGAGATACTACTTGTAATCATTCGGAACATTTTAGTTGTGTGTAATCGGCGTAGTAGTCTCCGAGTGTTTGTTTTCTTTGGTTTCGATCGCGCGTAATCTAGGGTTTGTGTGAATCGATTTCGTAGTCCTGGCGAGAGTTGGGCAGGCGGTCCGCCAACCCCTTTGGTTCGCCTTAGGGGAAGGTGGGGCTGTCACAGATCTCTTAATAGATCAAGCTTACAATTATCTCATGGTTCACCGAGCTTCTTGACCAAGCCCTTGCTGGCTCGAGTCGCAAGGTCGGCCAATTGAGATTTAGGCGTCCCCCAGTTACTGTTATGAGTCGATGAGATTCACTCCAATCGACTAATACCGTTGTAGGCCGATGAGATTCACTCCAATCGGCATTCAATCAATCACATACAATTCAATTATGAGCAGTTCAGTTATACAATCAGTTAAAAGAGAACGAGTGCGATAATGTACACACTCGACTCGACGATCATAAATCATTTAATCCATAAGAAGCAATTCATATAATTGGCAACTATTCATGCACTTGACACTCACCAAGTCAAAAGTGTGTAAGTGCTCAAACAAACTTTTAGGCGTCCGCTTCGAGATTCTCTTGAAGATCCCCTTGAGCGCCTGAGCAAATAATAATTGATGATCACTCACTATTACTTACAAACCCCTTGCTAACAAGGAAGAATGTACACTTGTGCAATACTAAGAAAATGTCACGAAAGAGAACTTTAGATATCTCGAAATCGAGGTTCAAAGGTGAGGGTTTAAAGTCCCAAGAGAAACTAGCCTCTACCATGAAATCGAGTTTAAAACAGTCTATCGATATCAAAAGAAAGTAACAAGTTCTCAAAAATTCATTTCATAAGAAATCGAGAAATTTCAGCTTTAAGCGACAAACTTGGAAAAATCAATCTTGAGTTTCACATGTCCGAAAATGGAAACATTTATGCCGTCGGAAACTAGGTTCGAAGTACTAAAAGTTCCTAGAAGACACTTTTCCAAGATTCTAGACGGAAAGCATTCATTTTTCAACTCAAACTTTCAGTTCCAAGAAGACAGGTTTGAACCAGTCTTGGTTTTCTGGCAATCTTTGAAAATTCGGTATAATTCACAGAAAGTGAACCAGCCCTTGAAATTCATAACACAATAAGATTCCCAAACAAAGCTTCAAACATGACAAAGGAAAACTAAATTCGGAGTCTTGAGTATCAAGATATAACAGTTCAAAGTCGGTTAATTTTCACTACTTGAACAGTGAATTTCCAGATTTGAAAAGCAATCTTTGGGGCATCATTTGGATTTCGAAATGGTCTTGAAATTACACAAAATTTGGTAATATTAAACTTCCATATGTGGAATACCTCTCTACCAAATTTTACGGAAAAACGCACGAGGAAAGGCAGTTAACAAAATGACCAAAGTTTGGAAAATGTTTCAAGGCTAATCTGCCCTCTTACTTTTCTTTCTTTTCCAAACGTTTTGCACAATGAAATCAGCCCCAATTCGATCCATTTTTGAAACCAAGGTCCTATAAAAATTTAATAAGCAATTGATAAGAAATTGACATCAAAATTTTCGAAGCAAAACATCTCACAACAGACCTGACCATTTTGCCAGCAAGAAGGGAAAAACTTTCCAGTTTTCCAGCTTTGTTGTACTTTCGAGATCAGACCACATCTCTCTCAATACAAGTTCAAATTAAGAATGGTTTATTGTATTGTAAACTAGGTTCATAATACTACATTTCATTAGAAAGAATCATTTCCAAAATCAGTTCACAAGTGAGAGAAATTCAAGCCACAAGATGCAGTTTCTCCATTCCTCTCGGACAGACAGTCACATCAGGGCAGTCAACTTTTTCGAATCACTACGGTTGATTCAAAATGAACTAGTGGGTGATTTTTATACCGTTGGAAAGCTATGAATGTCTAGTTTTGAATGTCACTAACGGCACTCAATTTTGACTTTTGTACAAAAAGTTACGTTCAAACAAAGAGCTACTGTCCGGACATCCAGATCACGAATTCCAGATTTCTTCTATTTTCGAAACGATGTTTGAGCAACCAATTGAAACGATTTTTGGAAGACACATTCTACACACAATATACAACATATATAACTAAATTTCACAGTCAAATAACTATCAAAAATTCAAAATGCAAGCAAGATAATAACAGGACAGTTTCGGCCAGCACACCTCTCACCAATTTCTCAACTTTCTCTTCATTTTCTAACCGTAAATCTTTCATATAACACATAAACACAACAATCAAGCACTTTAATCCCCAATTCAGCTACCTATAATCCACCTCAAGGCCGCTAGCCTAAAGATTAAAGCAAGAAATGAAACTCCTCAAGTCCGCTAGCCTATTCCTTGCTTAGGGTTGTAAACCCATGCAAAACCAACCATGATTCTTGAAGAAAATGGAAATATTAAAGGAGGTAAATGTGTTACCTCCTAAACCCTTGAAGAAACCAGAATTTTTCACCCAAAAACTCTCTAAGAAACACCACAAGAGGTTGCATTTCTTCAAGCCAAGATGAATCTCCAAGAACTAGAAGATTAGATGAAGTTTTGGAGCAAGATTGGAGCCAAAGAAATGGAGTTGTCTTCTTCCCTTTTTCCTCTTGAGGTTCAGCTGAGCAAGGAGAGAAGAGAGAGAGTGTTGGTTCGTGTGAAGCTTCCCTTGGAAGATTGGAGGGAAAAAGGAAATAAAAGCTAGCCAAAGTCAACTTTGAATAGTGTTCGAATAGTGTTTCGTACTACCACTTTTCTCTCTTGTTTGTTGAACTAGTGCACTAATCCTCCAATGTAATTCCTTTAATACTGTAATTATTCACTCTTAGTAGTCTAGTATAAATTTCTCAAATCTCTACTTAGCCGTTTGGATGCGAAATACGCGAACTTCGGATTCGCGCGCGATAGTTCGAAATTTAAAAGCAATTCATGTAACGATAATATAATTAACTAATACTAAGGTAAATAATTATAAAAATAACTATTTTAAGAATAAAAATATGAGTCCTCACATCCTCTCCCCCTTAAGAGAATTTTGTCCACGAAATTCATACACTGATTTGGAAATAGGTCTGGGTACTTCTTCTGAAACTCCTCCTCTAATTCCCAAGTTGGTTCTTCTATTCAATGATTTCTCCAAAGAACTTTCGCCAATGGGATTCGCTTATTTCTCAATTCTTTCACCTTACGATTTAGATTTAGAAGCTTTATTGATTTCTCCTCATAGGTCAATGCTTCGTCGATCTCAGTATTTTCCGGTTGTAGGACATGAGACGGATTTGGATGATATTTCTTGAGCATGGATACGTGAAAAACGTTATGGATCCGAGACAGACTTGGTGGCAATTCCAACTTATAAGCCACATTCCCTACACGTTGAAGAATCTTATAAGGTCCTACAAATCTCGGTTGTAACTTCTTTCCTCTTCCTGTCATCAGACTCGCTTTCAGAGGAGTAATCTTGAGGAAAACTTGATCTCCAACCGCAAATTCTAAATTCTTCCTTCGATTGTCTGCATAGCTCTTCTGACGACTCTGTGCGGTTTGAATCCTCTGACATATTAACTTCACTTTTTCTCGCGCCTCCTCAATCCAAGACACTGCAGTTAGGTCCAAAATCTTTCGTTCACCTACTTCATCCCAACAAATCGGAGACCTATACTTCCAGCCATAAAGTGCTTCGTACGGAGCCATTTGAATGGATGAACGGAAACTATTATTATAAGCAAATTCTACCAATGTCAAATACTTACTCCAATTCTCTCCAAAATCCAAAATACAGGTTCTCAACATGTTCTCGAGAGTTTGAATTGTCCTCTCAGATTGTCCATCGTTCTGAGGATGGTAAGTAGTGCTAAAATTCAATTTGGTTCCTAGCATTTCTTGCATCTTCTGCCAAAACCGCGAAATGAACCTAGGGTCTTGACCAGACACAATACTGACTGGTATACCATGTAACCTTATAATTTCATCCAAATACAATTTCGCTAACTTTTCCAGTGAGTACTTCATACTAATTGGCAGAAAATGGGCAGATTTGGTCAGTCTATCCACGATTACCCAAATGGCGTCGTGACTTCTTTGTGTCCTAGGTAATCCAGATACAAAATCCATGGTAATATTTTTCCACTTCCACTCGGGTATCTCTAAAGGTTGCAAAAGACCAGATAGTTTCTGATGCTCGGTTTTAACTTGCTGGCAAATTACACAAGTTTGGACAAACTGAGCAATTTCCTTTTTCATGTTCTCCCACCAGTACAAACTCTTCAAATCTTGGTACATTTTATTCCCTCCAAGATGTACCGTATACTTAGAACGGTGTGCTTCTGCCAAGATTTCCTTCTTAAACCCTTCGTCCTTTGGCACTACTATACGATTTCGAAATCTTAGTATGTCATTCACATCCAAATTAAAATCCGACTTTTCTCCTTTATTAACTTTCTCCAACCACTTTTGCACTTCAGAGTCCTTCTCTTGTGCCTCCTTGATATGTTCCAACAAAGTGGATTTCATGACAATATTTTCAAGGATCACTTTTCTCGGTTCAAGTCGAAGATTCCAACAACTAACCTCTTCCAACAAGTGCAATTCTTTAATTATCAATCCTGCCACTTGCACTTGACGGTTTAAAGCATCAGCCACTACATTGGTTTTTCCTAGATGATAATTTATTGTGCAATCATAGTCCTCCAAAAATTCCACCCATCTACGTTGTCTCAAATTCAGCTCTTTTTGAGAAAACAAGTACTTAAGGCTCTTGTGGTCCGTAAAAACCTCAAATATCACTCCATATAGGTAATGTCTCCACTTTTTCAATGCAAACACTACAGCCGCTAATTCCAAATCATGAGTTGGAGTTTCTCTCGTGCGGCTTTAACTTTCTAGAGGCATACGCAATCACGTTATCACTCTGCATCAATACACACCCCAAATCTTCTTTGGAAGCATCTGTATATACTACAAAGCTATCCTTTCCATAAGGCAAAGCTAATACAGGTGCCCTCGTCAACCGTCTCTTTAACTCCTGAAATCTTTCTTCACATTTCGGGTTCCATATAAATTTTCCACTTTTCTTAGTCAACTCAGTCATGGGTCCGGCAATCTTAGAAAAATCTTTGATAAACCTCCGATAATACCCTGCTAATCCTATAAAATTTCGAACTTCAATAGGATTTTCTGGTTGTTTCCACTTAGAAACCGTTTCAACTTTGACTGGATCCACCTTGATTCCGTCCTTGGAAATTATATGACCTAAGAAAGTTACTTCTTTCAACCAAAATTCACATTTGCTAAACTTAGCATACAACTGATGTTCCCTCAAAGTTTGTAAAACAACTCTCAAATGTTTCTCATGATCCTCCAGAGTTTTGGAATACACCAATATATCGTCAATGAATACCACTACAAACTGGTCCAGATAAGGCTTAAAAATTCTGTGCATTAAATTCATAAAAGCCGCAGGTGCATTAGTCAATCCAAACGGCATCACTGCAAACTCAAAGTGTCCGTACCTCGAGTTAAAGGCAGTTTTAGGTATATCTTTTTCCAAAATCCTCAGTTGATAGTAATCCTGCCTGAGATCCAATTTTGAGAATACTACCGCTCCTTACAATTGGTCAAACAATTCATCAATGTGGGGCAAATGATACTTATTCTTAATGGTAACATCGTTCAAGTCTCGATAGTCTATACACAGCCTTAAACTCCCATCTTTCTTTTTAACGAACAACACCGGTGCTCCCCACAGTGAATCACTTTCCTTTATAAAGTCTCACTCTAGAAGGTCCTGTAATTGCAACATTAACTCTTTCAATTCAGCCGAAGCCATTCTGTACGGCGTCTTAGAGATAGGTACTACTCCTGGAGTCACATCAATCTTAAAAGTTATTTCCCTTTCCGGAGACAAAGATTCTAATTCTTCAGGAAAAACATCCGGATACTCCTTCACTACAGGCATATCTTCCAACCTCACTTTATCATTAGGAGTATTTATAAGAAAAGTCAAATATCCTTGAACTCCCTTACTAAACATCTTTCTAGCTCGAATTCCTGAAATAAGAGCAGATGGGACTAATCTACCCCTTACATCCAATTTTAGGGTTGTCTCTCCTGGAATGCACAACTCTACCGTTTTTGTCTTACAGTTCAACTGAGTATGGTAACGAGCTAACCAGTCCATTTCTAGGATCACATCATACCCCTTAATATCTAAACTCATCAAATCGGCTAGCAATTTCCGCTCTCCAACCCATATCTCACAATCTCTATACACCAAGTTAGCGATTAAACTTTGATTCCCAGTAGGTGTTCTAACCTCCAAATCATAACGTAACTTAATTGGCTTCACATCTATTCCACTCATAAGTTAGGGTTCACAAAATAGTGTGTCACACCCGGATCAATTAAAACCTTAGCTAAACGGTGGAAAATAGGGATCGTACATTTAACCACTTCAGTAGCATCGGGAATCTGCTGATAATCCAATGCGTAAACCCTAGCAGGAACTTTAGGTCGACTCCCTCCAGCACTAGTCTGCTTAGAGGTTGACTTTTCTAGCCTTTGAGTGCTACCTCCTACCTTCGGCTTACTTGGACAACTCGCGAGTTGGTGCTCGGCACTGCCACAGTACAAGCTGTGACGCCCCCACTTCTCCCTAAGGCGAACCAGAGGGTATCCGCGAGACGCCTGCCCAACTCTCGCCAGGACTCAAGGCAATTTCCGTTCAAACTTAATGAAATACTAGCCATCCACGAAGTAGTGTAAGAAAATGCGGAAAACTTTCAAACTTAACAATATATCATAATCATCCAATCCTTACATCGGATTTCCAAAAGTTACATCAAATCCCAAATTATACAATAATCCAGAGTCTAGCCATGTACATTGAAAACTCTTATACAAAAGTACATCACAAGGGGTTTTCTTCAAGTTCACTCCAATCCATCCTTGTTAAGGAAAACAAATCTACAGGGTGAGCAAAACGCTCGTGAGCCCAAGAACACACATGCAAGCACATAGTCCAAGTAGCACGCCCAAATAATAGGTCAATTGATAAAGTACGAGTAATTAACAATTTTAATGAAATGTAAACAGAAACAATTCAAGGATATGGTAGCTCTCAGGAGCTAAGTTCCACTTGTTTTTGCCAGGGTCATTCGTATACCTTCCCGCAATGACTCTCCGTCAACCGGTTCGGTATGTCCAATCCGTAGATCTCCACTTACTTCTCATGTCCGTCCACCGTATACCGCACCGGGCCCGCACGACATTTATAAGGCGATATTCCACGAGTATGCCAAGCGAGACCTATTCGATAGGTCAAGCTTATCATGTAATTCTCATGACTCACCGAGATTCCCGACCAAGCCCATGTCGGCTCGAGTCCCAAGGTCGGCCTATGAGTTTGGGCGTCCCCCATGTAACATTTGTATGTCGAGGAGATTCACTCCAGCGACGTATGCAGCCATAGCATACAAATTCATGTCATTCAAGCATTTGATATATCCAAGAATTTGATAATTTCAAGCATTTGATATATTCCAGCATTTCAAGCATGAGTTATTCATTTCAAATGAGAACGAGTGTGATAAAGTACACACTCGGCTCCATTTTCAAAATCTCAAGTCATGAATAACAAGTAAGCATGTATCAAGTTCACAGGAGTTCAAGTAATCATGCACTTGACACTCACCGAGTGATTCAAGTAGCAAGTACAAGCGATAAGTTAGGCGTCTCCTGTGAGATTCTCTTGAAGGTCCTCTTGAGTGCCTGAGCAATTAATAATAATCTATCACTCATAAACCCCAATTATCAAGGAAGATTGTACACTTGTCCAATTTAGGAAAATCTTATGAAAATGAGCCTTAACTTGTTCAAATTCAAGGTTTAAAGGTGGTGTTTAAACGCACAAGGAAAAACTAGTTTCCTTCTTGAAAACATGTCCAAAATGGTCAAGTGGTATCATAGGATAGGGAAGAGTCTCGAAAACTCAATTCCCGTCAAGTTCGAAAATTCCAGATTTGAAGTGCACTTTTGGAAAAATCATAACTCACTCCCTGAATGCCCAAAATTAGAAAACTTGGTACCGTTGGAAACTACTTGCAAAGTACTAAAAGTTCCTAGAAGATATTTTCCCATGGATCCAAGTGGAAGACATTCAAAACTTAGCTCAAAATTACTGTCTTAGGCTTGCAAGGCAGTTTCAAGGTTGGTTTTTTCACTAACTTTGGAAATTCGGCATAATTCATAGAATTTGAACTAGCCTCTCAAATTTGAAACTCAATTAGAGTTACAATCCATGTTTAAAAAAAAACAAGCGGAAAAAGAATTGGAGTTTTGAGCACCAAGGTATGGTGGCTCAAAGTTACTAAAATTTCCTCGCTAAACAAGGTTTTCCAAACTAAAACCATGAACTTTGGGACTTCGGTTGAACATCGAAATGAACTTGGAATGGCACCCAATTTGGCAGTATTATACTACCATATGAGGGATATTCCTCTACCGAATTTCATGGAAAAATACCTACGGGAAGTTGGTTAACCCAATCACGAACGTTCCAAAAGTTCCAAGGTAAATTTGCCTTGGTCGTTCCGTTTTCCGTTTTCAAAACATTTGGTCCACCAAGTATCTCAAACGCAGTCCATTTGCATAGACAAAGTCTAAGAAACATCCAAGATGCATTTGGTAGGTGATTAACACCAAGAATTTCGAAACAACAAGTTCCAATCAAGATTTAGACATTTACTCGCCAAAAAGAGGGTTTCAAATCATTAAGTCTGTTTCGGACTTCGGCCACAACTCACTCAATTCAACTTGGAATTGAGCATGGTCAGTGGAATTGAAAACTAGATTCATAAAGCTACAATTTCTTAGAAGAAATCGTTTTCAAAATCTA
>JACYVW010000361.1:0-23614 GCA_023065735.1 Coffea humblotiana | reverse complement strand
TGTTATATATTTTTTAATACAATTATTATGGACATACTTCTGTTTTATTGTGGGAGGGAGAGGGGATGGGGTTTTGTTGTTGAGGAACTGGTTATTTTTTGTAGTTATCTTTGGTTTGAAAATGGTATTTTACTTGTGCAAACATTTAACTGGAAAAGCATGGTCTTGAAGTTCAACCTCTTGAATCTTGCTGCAGGAAGAATTTACTTTGATAAATGTGGAGAACCTAAAAAAGCGGGTGATTGTTTCACTTCGGCTAGAAGTTATGAACTTGCAGCAAAGGCTTATGCTGATGGCAATTACTTGTTGGAGTGTTTGTCTGTGTGCACTCAGGGGAGTCTTTTTGAATTGGGAAGGCAATATATTACGAAATGGAAACAGAATGCTCCTGGCGAAAAGGAAATTGAAAAAATTGAACAAGAGTTTTTGGAGAGTTGCGCTTTGAGTTATTATAAGCTCAAGGATTTTAAATCCATGATAAAATATGTTAGAGCTTTCCTTTCTATGGATTCCAGACGTAACTTCCTGAAAAGCATAGGCTGTATTGATGAACTTTTGTTGTTGGAAGAAGAACTCGGAAACTTCGAGGAAGCTATAGAAATAGCAAAGTTGAGAGGGGATCTGCCACGGGAGGCAGACCTGCTTGGGAAGGCAGGCCATCTCAAGGAAGCATCCTTACTCATCATTTCATTTGTGCTTCATCGCTCTCTATGGGTGACTGGAAATAGAGGTTGGCCCTTGAGGCCATTTCGACAGAAACAAATGCTATTAAAGAAAGCTATGTCATTCGCACAGGAAGAATCGAATGAGTTCTATGAATGCATTCGCAGAGAGGTTGAAGTTTTGTCACATGAGCATATTAGCTTGCATGAGTTGCTTCAGTCTCTCACTTATTCAGAGCTATGTAAAAATCTGACAGTTGAATTGATATCTATCCGGAGGATCCTGGATGCTCATCTTGATTGTACAACACGGAAGTTTGAATGGGAAGATGAATTGCAAGTTGATATGAAAAAGCATTCAGAAGATAAGATTTCACTAAACCACGTCTCCGTTGGTTCACTCATGCACTTTTGGAATATGTGGAAAAGGAACATGTCAAATATCATGCAATATCTCAAAACAGTAGAAAAACCAGATGATGATGAATGGCTTGAATATGGTGAGTTCTGTTTGAACTATTTTGGTGTGAGGAGGCAGGTCATCAATTCAAATGTAGCATATATACTGTTGAACCCAGATGCTGAATGGGTGAAAACAACTGGTTCTGTATCCAAGCAGCAAAGCAAGAACCAGGTGTCCATTGATGGTCGAAAATTTGCATCTGCTGCTCTGAGTCATTGCCAGGCTGAAGTCGTTTCTGTCAGCCTGAAGGTACTTGACACTGTTGAAGCTCTTTATAAGTTGTCAATAAGGGAGTCATTCTCCCTATTTTGCCAAAGCATGTGCCTCATTGATATCTATCAATTGATGAAATTTTTGACTGAATCATTCAAATTCAATTATAGTGTTAAAAGGAGGCTAGAAAATTTCCTGTGGCCACCAATTACGTACTTTAATTATGTATTTCCACTAGACTGTAGCAAGTCAATGGTGGAAAACATGATCTCTTTAAGGAAAACTGAGCTGTCACGGAGTCTACTTGAAGAGGTTATTGTTGACAATATCAGCAACAAGGGTGACCTTACCTACGGTCAAATTGGGAGGGTGGTAATGATTTTGCTTGGATCTGGAAACCCAACAGATGATCTGTACATGAAGATAGCAAAAAGATTTGAAAAGAATTTTTCCTGGAGAGCATTCATTGATTCTTTGCAGGTATCTTCATTAAGGCATTCTGGGATAACAGAATCAAGATCCTTGGGTGAACCTTCGTCGAATAAGAAGTTTTCACTGATTGATAGCTTCCACGAAGCTTTGAGAGATACTTATGTTGCAAATTGGGGGTCATATGACTATATATCACCTGAATGCTTAATATATCTTGTTGAACGCCTGCTACTTCTTGTATTTCATTCCAAGAATTACTTTTTCACAACAAAGTATTCTTTTCTGGAATGGCTTATTTATCTTAAAGCAGACATGTATCCAGATGCCAGTTCAGTAGCTGACACGCAGTTGTCTCCTGAAATCATATTTGATTCTGTTGCTATGATGGTTGAACAGTTTCTTTTTAATAAGCGGGAGACAGCATCATGGATTGCAAAATCAAAATTTGATGTAAATCAGTATCATCCACAACTAGCATTAAGGCTTGTGGTTATCTTGTACTTGCTCCGCTTGAACTCAGGCAAGTATTCTAATGTTCTTTCTCATCTGCTTGATCAGTCTCATATTAGTTCGCAGCTGCCAATGCCATTCGTTCAGGCACTTAGGCCAAGAAGAATGCCTAATTTGACTCAGGGTTGGTTTAGTTTAAATGCAACTGTAGAAGCATTCAGAAGGATTGGAAATCCTCTTGTGATTGTGCGTTTGAGAGAAAATAGTCCAAAGTTCGCGTGTCCTGCAATCATCATTGACACAGCTTTCACACCAAGAGTTGATGACATTACGAGAAACTTGTTCTGAAAGCAAGGAA
This sequence comes from Coffea humblotiana, assembly GCA_023065735.1. Classification (NCBI taxonomy): domain Eukaryota; kingdom Viridiplantae; phylum Streptophyta; class Magnoliopsida; order Gentianales; family Rubiaceae; genus Coffea; species Coffea humblotiana. Next base: position 21,036 of record JACYVW010000361.1, on the reverse strand, counting down.
GTTACCATCAGCGCCTATGGTTGAAGCAAATGTTCCGAATTTGTGTGAAGGACTTGTTCATAATGCTGAGTCTCTCATGTCAATTGACATTTCTGCGGCACCAGATCAGAAAATGAGCACAGACAGTGGAACTGAAACCAACCTGCAGATGTACTCAGGCCTTTCTGAAAAAATCTCTGATGTGCAAATATCAACAGAGCAAAGACAAGAAGAAGAGATCAAGCTGTTCTCCTAATCTTTCTCAATTTAAGGTAATCACAAATGGATTGCTTCTGCTCAGCTTCTTTGTGGATTTTGAGTTTAATAATCATACAAGCACTCCCATGTAATAGCTTTAACAACTCTCTTTTATGCTGTTCGTTTCCGGGAGGAATTGGAAGAAAGTATAAGCTTCTTAACTCGTTTCCAGGAGGAATTGGAAGAAAGTACAAGCCTTTTAACTGCTGGACTGAATGTAAAGAAATTTCTTCCTTGTGGTAGTGTAAACCAATTCGGTGAAGCAAGCAGCATGCTTGACGAAATCAAGCAACTCATCTCCCTATTTGATGCTAGGTAAGTTCATAACCACCAGCTTTTAAATACTTGAAATCGAATGCTTGCGATGGTCTGGTAACAGTTTTCTTAGACTAAAACATTAGGGTGACAACTGACAATTGATCCGTGGTTTTTGCATATGAACTTTATCTAGAAAGCTGAATTTGTGGCACTATTCCAGGTAAAGGGCTGCTTAATTTTCATATTGGTTGGCAATTGAACCAAGTAGTAGTGATACAAAAGAACTTCTGCTGCTTTCATGATTGCAGATTGTGCAACTTCCCTAGTTTGCTACATTCAATACCTGACTATACAATTTTTATGTTTAGCTTTTCAAGTGTCAGCTTCGATAGTTTACTCGAAGTTTCATTGATGTTTTTCCCCCACCAGTGATATTATACAGACTGGAAACTTGCAAGAAATTGGATCACTTCTGAAGAGCTTGCAGTCAAAGAGGCCTAGGCTCGAGGCTTTTCTGTCATTTAATTGTGCCAAGGGAAACTGCTTCTGGGATAGTTTCTGATGCTGAGCCTAAGGAGGAAAATGATGGCAAAAATTTGTTTAGAGGAACTGATAACACAGAGCCTGAGGGGGTAGTTGGGAAAGTCCCTGAAGAAAAGGTCAAGAATTAGCCTTCTGATGTTGCTTCTGCTTCCCAAAACAATGACAACAATAAGGCCTCTCAAAGCAAACAGGGGAAGGGAAACAATAAGAAGAAGAACAAAAATGGAGAGAAAGGAGGTAGAAAAAAGTTAAACTGTAACAGCTAAACTGTATCTCAGATATCATTCTCATGTTTTTGGTCTAATTTTATGAATCTCAGATCTCAGTAATGAACTTTTCTCCTACTTTTATTCGGTCTTGAGAATTGGAGAAGGTTGCCAAGGATAGTTATCATAAGATGCAGGAAAATGAATTATTCATAAATTTGAAATTTGATTAGTGACCAATTATCGTAGTCAAGAAAACAAATTACAGCACCTCAACCGACTGAGTACTTCACTATAAGTAGTTGCAGGCACAAAACCTACTTGCAATCCTTCTCAATTGGCTTTTCTGAGGTGCACTTGGAATCAACAAAAAGGTTTGGTATGAAGAAGTTCTATTGAGCGTATGTCCAAATCTTATTTTAGTTTTTATGTAATTCCATGTTGTTTTATGTATCATCTCAAACTATTGCACAAAAAAATTCATATTATTCAAAATCAAAACTAGTTTAGGTTAGAGACAAAACAAGGGACTATATTAACAGACATGAAAACTTAATGAACCAAACATATTGGAAAATCATGGTAAAAATCAAAGACAATTCCGTTTGGATTGACTTACTTTTTAATTTAAAAAAAAAAACAGGATGAAACTTGTGCCAAATTGCTCTTAGATGTAGTTGAAGCATTAGTGACTACTGATGATTAGATTGAATAAAAAAAAAAGATGTGCAAGTGTTTATAAATCTTCTTATTCTATTATTTATTTGCCATTAATCTTTAGACGAAAGACTTTTATCTCATTCACTATTTTAAGGTTGGATTGTGAGACATTTACCAACATTGAGACTTAAATAAAAAAAAAGTGGTATAAATTTATATATATTTTTAAATAAGGCTGAATGTTTATATATGTTATATTATTTTCTTTTTTTTTTCAACCTAATCTTAGTTATCATTGTAATTGGTACTAACTCTTTTAAGCTTAGATGTGGATGCAATTGAAACTTTGAAAATAAATAGAAGTAATTGATAATAGTTCTTTCTTTGAGTTCATAATATTACATTCAATTTGTTGACTACTAATTTTATTATTTGAAAACAAAAATTAGATGATATTTATATTATTTATGAACTCTATATATATATATATATATATATATATCTTTACTTTAGTATGTTTAGAAAAATATCCACAAATACCCAATAAATACCCAAATCTATAAGTATTTGGATTTTACTTTTTCAAACCCATAAAGGTCTGGATCTGTGTCTAATAAATTTAATAAGTCTGGATTTAGATCAAAGGAATCCAATCCAAACCCTACCCATTGACATGTTTACATGAGTCGCATCAGTAATAGTTATATAATTAATGTGACGTATCATTCCATTCCAATATAATATAGCCCATAGTTACAATTCACAAATAAAAAACTTATATTTTCCCCTTTCTCTTTTGAATAGCAAAAGTCAAACTTAGTCAACTTTATCTTTCTCATTTAGTCTATTTAAAAATATTCCATATAATTTATATAACATTTCTTTAAAATCCAACATAATATAACCCATATTTACTATACAATTATTTCAAACTTAAACTCAACAAAATTAAAAAAATCAAAAAACTTTTACAAAAAAAAGCCCACATAGACTCCCTAAGAAAACACCATGCAGGCATGCAGGAACCAACCTGCGCTTCGCGCGGGGAAGATTCTCTAGTTATATTCTCAAATAAATTAATAATACTAACCGGATGTTGCTGATAGCACAAGAATAGGGCTATCCTTGATGAAGTTGCAGTATTGGCCAAAAAGTTCAAGACCCAACTAATTCTTAAATGATTAACTCGATTAGCTGTTGCAAAAAAAGAGTCGAATGCTACCATAGCTGATACAAGGAAATAAAAATTTAAGAAGTAAATAACAAGCATAAGCATATTGAAAATTTTTAAATAGCAAAAATTCTGAGAATTTCATTATTTTATTCAAATGACACCTCAAGTTCACAAATATATAGCTATCTTCAAAAGTTTTCTTGTGTTTAAAATACAAAATACCATAACGCATCCAAAAAAAATTGGTTTTAATGCATGAAGAAGTGCGATGAAAAATATGAAGTCCCAACTCAACCTACATGAAAGAAAATTTAAAAAAAAAAACAATTTATTACTCCAAAAATAACAGGAAAAAAATCATTACACCAATCCAAGACTAGAAAACAAGGAAACAAGAAAAGGAATATAAATAGTATAAGTGTAAACAATAGGACCTTTGGGTTTAATTCTATTTTTTTACCTTGCTTTTCATGTGTAATCAATTTCTTACTTAATTTCAACAACGCAAAAGGAAAATAAATAATATAAGTGTAGAAACAATAGGACCTTTGGATTTAATTCTATTTTTTTTACCTTGCTTTTCATGTGTAATCAATTTCTTATTTAGTTCTAACAATGCCACCTAGTTCATATCTTTTGCATGTACAATTACATGTATGTTTGCACTTTTACCCAATGTGGTAGCCCCTCATATACCTTTGTGATAGAGTCATAACTCAACGCAAGTCATGTGCACCAGTCTGTGTTTTCAAACTCGGACCGGACCGCCCGGTTCAACCGGTTGAACCGGGAACCGGCCAAGTGTCCGGTCCAAGTTATACTAAAAAACCGGGGAAGTAAAAACCCAAGAACAGGGTTTGACCGGGAAAAAACCAGATTTCCGGTTAAAACAGCATTTTTTTAAATAAAAACTCAAACTTTTTTAATATTATATTTTGACTCCTAGATTGTTAAAAATTATTAATATACCTCAAATATTTCATACTTTATCAATGTTTTCTTAAAGTTTGGTGTTATTTTTCAATTAAATCCATAATTTTAATTCTAAACTTGTTAATACTTATTAAATAATATAAATTGCTACTTGATTGTTCTAATTTCTTTGTATTTTCTTGTTAAATATATTTGAAACATCAAATATATATGAATATACCTTTATTAATATTAACATGTTATTAGGTATTTTACATATAATATTTTAATTTTTAAATAATTTTTATTTATGACGTCATCCGGTTCAACCCCTATCGAACCCGGTTGAATCCATTGACCCCTGACCCCTGAGCTTGACCGAGTCGATACCCGGTCCGGTTCTGAAAACATAGGCACCAGTGCCACATCAAAAACCAATTAGCAGAACTATTAAAATTCATTAATTTTTAAAAAAAATTAGTTTGCTCAATTACATTCATGAGAATAATATTAAGATCATGAATTCTAACCAAGCAATGTAGCACTTTTTATAATGCAAAATATATGATATATATGAGATAAAAAAATAGTTGAAAAATAGAAAAAAATAGTTAAAAAGCATGTTTATATTGCAAGCAAAATAATACTGGACAAAATTGGGTATCCAAAATAAGGTTTTCTCTGTCAATTGCATTTTAAGTATGAAAATTCAATATAATAAGGTAAATTTTGTAGCCCATATATGTGAACTAAAAGCTACCGAAGTTGTTGGAAGCTTGCACCTCGCTTAATGCAGTTTGTTAAATATACGAATGATTTACCAAATTTCAAACACCAACTATGAGTAGATTTTTTTTTTTTTACTGGTATATATTGCGCAGGATGTTATCTTATCAAACAAAAAGACAGGTTAATATTTGTATATGAAATTAAAAAATGCTGTTGAATTGGAAGTAAATTGAGTGTGCGTTTATGTTAACTTTCATAGTTATCCTAATTTACGTGTATGTTAACTTTCATAGTCATCCTAAATTAACAAATTATTATTTTAAGGGTGCTTATTTGATACTCGTTAATACATCTAAAATTATACTTGATTTACTATGTGAATACATACAATCACAATTATTACATTCTGTGCAGTTAGACACTTTCCCAAATTAACTACATTTTTTCAAAAAAGCTAACACCCAAAGCTTCTCTTAACAGTACCTATTAACTAAGCCTTTTAACAAATTAGAACTAGAATAGTACATCACCAAAAAAATCACATTTTTAATAAATGCTAAAATTTGCAATATAAGTTGAATCGAAATATCATAAATATGTGTGTATGTGTATGTATATATGTATGTATATATATTTATAATATCTATATGGGTGCATTTGATAAAATTGAGTCTAAAAACTGAAATTTGAATCCATTAAATCAATGAATTGTTAAGTACTAAATTTGATACATTTGAGTGTATATCGCATTAAGTGAATAGTTTATCACTTATTTTTTTGGAGCAAATTTTGTTTAGAAAATTTAGAGTTACTTAATAAATTCAGATGTTCTAGTTTTGGTTATCAAATACGTCTAAAGTTGTTAAGATTTGAACCCATTAAATTTAAGTATTGAATTGGATTATCAAATAGGGTTTAAGTATATGTATATGCATAAATATACATATATATATATACAAATACATATATATACATACTTATATATGTATATAAATATACATATATATGTTTAAGATTCAATTTATTTATAAACTAGACACTTTATATGCACAAAAGGAATAAAATATTTAAGCAAGAAGAACCAATAACCTATTCAAACTATCTCTGCAAAAAAATAAATAATAAAAGAACCACTCACATTAAATTATAATACGAATTAACCGGAACAATTGCTCAAACGTTTCTCAAGGTATCTTCTCTCTTTTTTATATTCGGCAATATATAACAAAATATAGAATCACTGAGTTAATCTTCTTTTCATGATCATATAATGAATTAATTGAATGTATCAAGATTATATACTTAAAGCAATCATTATAATACTTGTCAAATATATTTACTTACCTTTTTATGCGTGTATTCATTAGTACCAATCAGTACTTAATAGAATGAATGAATCCATATAGTTTTTGCATGTATATATGTATGTATGAATATGTGTGTGTGTGTTTACACATATATATATGTATATATGTGTATATATATATGTTTATATGTTTATATGTGTATATATGTTTATGCACACAGACATATATATTTATATATATACATATCCATCTTAGGTTATGGCTAGCAGCTGCTCCTTTTATGCCCCTAGTGTCAGTTGTTCGTGGCACTTCTTTCGTTCTCATGGCACTTGCCTTACCCAGCGTCGAAGAAAGAAAAAAGCAAAAACACTATATGATCCTCTCTGTGCGTGGATATCTTGTCCCTGCTTCTATATATATATATATATATATATATATATATATATATATATATATATATATATATATATATATGGGGTTGCATACATATATGCACACATGCACACGCTCGCGTGCACACACACACACATACACATATATATATTTATCTTTTTGCGTGTGTATATAAACATATACATACATATATACATGTATGTATGTGTGTGTACTTATACATATATGTAAGATTCTATTTTATTTATTAACTAGACATTTTAGGATTAATCTTTCCTACATTGACAATATATACACTATCAACATTGGATGAATGACAACTATACAAAATTTGAATTTGAAATTCAAGTTTTGCACACATGTCATGAATCCAACGATGATAGTGTATACACCGTCAGTGTAGGAAAGATTTACTCTTTTATATGCATAAAAGGAATAAAATATTTAATGAAAAAGAACCAATAACCTATACAAACTATATCTGTAAACAAAATAAATATATAAAAGAACCACTCACATTAAGTCAAAGGATAAGTGGAATAATTGCACAAATGTTTCCAAATGTATCATCTCTCATTTTTATTTTAGGCAATCTATACGGAAATATACAGAATCATAGAGTCAACCTTTTTTTCAAAATTATATAATGCCATAATTAAATGTATCAAGATTATTTGTGGGAGCATTCACTAAATTAGTTGTGAAATATATTTACTTACCTTTCTGTGCTTGTATTCATTAATACCAATCAATACTTAATAGACTGAATGAATCTCTACACTTTATATATATATACACACACACACACACATACATATACATATATGTATGTATGTATTTAAATATATGTGTGTAACATATATATGTATATATATGAAAATGTGTACACACATATACACACACATATATTTATGTATACACACACATGCATATATGTTCATTATAATATATAAATACACACACACACATATGTATGTCTGTATATGCATATATATATATGTATATACGCACACATATATGTATATATGTGTATGTATATATATATACACACACACACACACATATACGCACACATATATGTATATATGTGTATACACACACACACACACATATATATGCATGTATGCATATATTTGTAACATTCTATTTTATTTATTCACTAGACATTTTATACGCACAATGGAATAAAATATTTAACAAAAAAGACCCAATAAGCTATACTGACTATATCTACAAATAATAATAATAATAATAATAATAATAATAATAATAAAAGAACCACTCACATTAAATTATAGTATGAATTAACCAGAATAATTGCTCAAGTATTTCTAAACATATTTTCTCTCTTTTTTATTTTTGGCAACAATAACAAAATATATAGAATTATGGAGCCAAACTTCTTTTTAAGATTATATATGTATATGTATACATACACACACACAAACACACACACACACACACATATCTATGCATATATGTACACATATATGTACATATATTTGTATGTATGTGTATATATATATGTATGTATGTAAAGCACACATATATACATACATACATACATACATACATATATACTATTTTAACGCCACATAGGTAACTTGATAAAAAAAAAACTAGTATGCTGAAGTTATAAATTTACTCTAATTTATAGTCATCACATTTGTGGATATTAGGGTAATTTTGATAAATCAAGAGTGGCATGATGCATATATTTTCTCCCTCCCAATATAGTTAGGTATGAGGTTAAAATTGTTAAAACAAAAAAAATGATATTAGTAGTTACTTGTTAATAGGAGTAGTTGGCAATAATTTAAAATTCTTAATTAAGAAATAAAAGACAAATTTTGAATAAGTTTAAACCATTTTATGTGTGCAAAAAAGAGGCGATTTAAAAAAGTTAAAAAAAACATTTTTAATATCATGAAAAGAAATATGATGTACATATATGAGTATACAGGATATAAGACAACATAAGCTAAGATAATTGAACTATGTTTCAACTTATTACATGCCCTTGATATATGTACTATTATCACAAGTTATATATAAAATTTGCATTATATATACATACATATATATATGTGTGTGTGTGTATATATATATTGAGTGTAGATCTTGAACTAATATATCTATCATGGAAGTTGGGTAACGTTGCGGCTAGGCAGGACCAGGTGCACCAGGATCCCCAAACTGTTGAAAGGGTTGCTTCGAAAACCCAAAGCCAGGGAAAACAAGATGGGGAGTTGCCAGTGACGATAGAGGAAAATGCAGTTAGGCGGGAACAAGTGGAACATACCCTACCAATGCATAGGGACCTAGTAGAGTGGGGAAAAGCTGAAAAGGATGAGGAACTGAATGGAGAAGGGATAGAACATGGGAATGAACTCACGTGTAGCAGCAAGGGTTTGGAGGCGGCCAAGATATGTGAAGGGGACACTTCTAATTCTCATGAGCAGCAATGTGCAGGGAAGGGATGATGGGATGAAAGATGAAAGTCGACCAGCAGTGGATCAGCTGGTTGTGAACGTGTACCCCGTCGCCAATGAGCTGAATGGGTTTGTTGATACTTTGGGGTTGCAAGGGCACAGGATGGAATTGTTAGTGCTGGAGGGGGGAGAAGCGGATGCAGAGAGGAGGGAAGTCGAGTTGCCCCAGATTGCGGGCAACTTGTTGCCAAGGATGGTGGCTATTCCAGAAGAAATTCGGTCTTAGTTGCTACTGGAGTTGAACATTGATCAGCCTGATGCAGCTGCGCAGGGATTCAAGCGACCAATGGGAAAAGGTGTTTGACCTTGATTTCAATTGGATAGGCAGATCAGGTCAGCGACATCTACCAATAGCTCCTTCCAGGTTTTGCATCATGATTAATACAATTTTGTGGAAATTAAAGGGGTGGCTAAAGCCCCAAATCTGCGTAGATTGGTTAAATTAGTATAATTGTATGATGTTAAGTTTGTAGCTATATCTGAGCCAAAAATGGCCGTGTCCAATATCGATTACATTCGATTGCGATTATCGTATGGCTCGGTAGTTGTTAACTAGTTAAAGGATCTTTGGGTTTTTTTTATAGTTATCCTTTGTATGTTTGGTAGTGGGGAACTCTAACCAGCATATTTCTTTGTTTATCGAACACCCATGGCTATCGGGTCCCCGGATTTTCTCATTTGTTCATGCGAAAATGTTCAATGGAGGAACGTAGGGATTTATGGCAGAACTTATTGAGTGATAAACCCAGTGCCCTTCCATGGTGCATTGGGGGCGATTTTAACGTCGTAACGGCCCCCATGAAAAATACGAAGGCCGACCTTTTGTAGTAACTGAAGGAATGGAATTTTTATCTTTCATGGAGGAGGCTGGGGTTTTTTATGCGGATTCTCAGAACCGAGCTTCACATGGTGTAATAATATAAGAGAACGAGCTCGAATTTGGAAGAGGCTGGATAGACTATTAATCAATGGAGAATATTTGGATGATGTTTCGACCATTTCTGTAGTCCACCTAGCGAGACATCCGTCTAATCATGCTCCATTGAAAATCTTTGTTGCATTTAGGCTGGATAACAAGCCGAGACCATTCAGGTTTTTAAATGTATGTACATCTAAACCAGACCTATTGGAAGTGATTCCAAGGTCGTGGGGGTTGGAAGTGAAGGGCTCTCCATTGCAGATTTTGTGTTCTAAAATGTTGGCAACTCGGAAGGCTATTCAACAATGGAATAAGCAATCCTTTGGGAACATATTTGATGCTATTAGAGAGGCGGAGGCAGGATTATTGAAAGTTGAGGAAGGTATGGAGATTAATGACTCTGAGGTGGCGCAAGCTGAGCTACATAGGGCCTAAGCGGAGTTTCGAAGGGCATTGTCGATTGAAGGACAATATTGGTGTCAAAAAACTAGAGTGAAATGGCTGCATAGTGGGGATTGGAACTCCAAGTATTTCCATGCTGTAGTTAAGTAGAGAAGGGTGTAAGAAATGATACACAGAGTCAAGAAGTCAGATGGGGTATGGGTAGAGGAGGACAAAGACATAGCAAACGAGGTAATTGCATATTTTTCAAACCTATTTTCTGGGTCTACGAATTCAAATCCGAATATGTTGTTGAATTTAGTTCCGTCAATGATCACGGGGAAGGACAATAAGATCTTAAAAGATGTTTCGGACATGGAGAAAGTTCGACGAATGCTGTTTGCAATGGATAGGGAGAGTGCCGCTGGTCCAGATGGATTTACGGGAAAGTTCTTCACATTTTCTGGGTACATCATTGCTCAGGATATTCATAAGGCGGTGGTGAGTTTCTTTTGTGGGACGGAACTACCTCGATTTATCATCTCGATTTATTACATCCACTACCATTGTGCTAATTCCTAAAATTCCAAATCCCCAAGATTTTTCAAAATTTAGACCGATTAGCCTATGCAACTAATCCCCAAAATTCCGAATCCCCAAGATTCTTTTGTTATCCCGGATATTGGTGGAATGCATAGTTTTGCTGCTACCAAAAATTATCTCTCCCTAACAAATGGGGTTTGTTAAGGCTAGGAACATAATGGAGAATTACTTGTTGGCCTAGGAGCTAATAGCGGGTATTGAAAAGAAGTCAAGAGGAGGGAATGTAGCGCTAAAGTTGGACATGGTAAAAGCATATGACCGGATGTCTTGAGTACATATTGTTAATGTGCTACGGAAGTTTAGTTTTGGGGAGCGGTTCATTGATATGGTATGGAGATTAATATTGAATGTTTGGTTCTTGGTTATCATTAATGGGTCGTCGCATGATTTCTTTAAATCTAGTAGGGGTCTGCGGCAGGGTGACCCATTATCCCCCATGCTATTTGTGATTGGAGCAGAGATGCTGTTATGAGGTTTAAATAATTTATCGCGGCAATCAGGATTCGTGGGATTTAAAGTCCCATTGGGTTGTCCTGCTGTAACTCACTTAGCATTTTGTAGATGATGTTATAATTTTTTCCAACAGCTCTATTGTTGCATTACAAAGCATCATGCATGTACTTGGTGCATATCAGCAGTCTTCGGGGCAACTAGTGAATGCTCAAAAAGTGGATACTTAATTCATCCGACATTGCCATCATCTCGCAGAAGGGTGATTGAGAGAGTCACGCATTTCTCTAGACAGGTTTTCCCTTTGCGATATCTAGGCTTTCCTTTATATCTTGGAAGATATAAATCATCATATTTTGGGGAAGTAGGTCAGTCTATTTTGGCTAGAATCTTGTCTTGGAAGACAAAGTTTTTGTCGGAGAGGGGGAAAATAATCCTAATTAAGCATGTTTTGTCATCCATCCCGGTGCACTTGTTATCAGCTGCTATGGTTCCTGTCTCTGTGTTTAGAAGTGTAAAGAAGGTCTATGCAAGTTTCTTGTGGGGATCATCTGAAGAAGGAATGAAATTTCATTGGATTAAGTGGTTTCATTTGTCATTCGGTTAAGGAAGGGGGAGTGGGTTTTAGAAGGCTTATTGACGTTTACACGTCGTTCTCTTGCAAACTATGGTGGCAATTTTGGACGGGGAACTCACTCTGGGCAAACTTTATGCGGGCTAAGTATTGCAGGGGTCTTCACCCATGTCAGGTATAATTGAGTCGATACGCTTCGGTAAGGTGGAGGAGAATGCTAAATATTAGTAGACAAGTGAAGTTATCTATGGTATGTTGGTACATGACGGGTCCTGCCACTTTTGGTATGACAATTGGTTGGGGAATGCAACGTTATTTCTCAAAACTAATGTGAATCCAACCCTCTCCTTGAGGGATTTTGTTACCAATAGGGAGTGGGATGTAAACTTGCTCATTCAAGCGATCCCATTGGATCTAATTCCTTCCATTTTATAACACCTGGCCCTTGAGGAAGGACGTGCTGATGAGGTCATATGGAGCTCAACCTTATCTGGACAATTCTCAATAGTATCGGCCTTCGATGATATACGCCAAGGCCAAAACTCTTCAGTTATTCACTCTCAGGTTTGGCACCCTCGGATCCCTTTGAAAGTTTCCTTCTTCATGTTGCGATTGCTGCTGGGAAGGCTACCATTGCCTGACATTCTAGGTAAGCTGGGTATACAGTTGCCTTCAAATTGTCTGTGTTGTCGAGACGGATTGAACAAGACTTTGGAGCATGTATTTTCAGAAGGACAGGTAGCGGAAGACGTATGGAATTACTTTAACAATATATGTGGTGTGAAGTGTTTAGGTTTCTCACTGTGGGATCGTTAGTTGTTTGGTGGATGTCTTTGCCTGAATCAGACAAAAGGTGATTCATTTTCACAATGCCACCAAGCTTTATTTGCTAGCACATTTGGAGGGCACGGAATAAAGCATTTTTTGAAGGAATCCCGATGCAACCTACTACTATTTGTCAAGCCATTACTTCAGAAACAAAGTCGATGGTGGAAATTCACTTTAATCAGAGGCTTGGGTTGCACACATTCCCTCAGTTGTATGAGTGGTCAACTCAATAGGCAAGTGGCTTTAGTTTTCAGTTTGTCCGTTGGAAGGCGAATGAGGTCGGTAGATTAATATTGAATGCGGATGGGTGCTCCAAGGGTAATCTAGGATTAAGTGGCGGCGGTGGGATCCTACACGATTATCTAGGGCTGCCTATATTGGCTTTCTTAGCTTTCTTTGGAGAAACATCAAGCTTATGTGCAGAAGTGTTGGCCTTGTTAACTAGCCTTCAGGTATATGTAGAGAAGGGCTTTACCAATGTTAACATACAATCTAACTCATAGATTTTGATTGTGATTCTTCAATGGCGCCTTCAATGTCCATGGCAGATCCGAAGAGAGATAGGGCAGATTTGGAAAATGGTAAAAGATGTGTCGAGATTTTCCCACTGCTTCAGAGAAGCTAACAGAGTGGCTAATAATCTAGCTAATGTGGCTGTCTCCCATCATCACCATAGTGTCATTATCTATGATCATATCAGTATGTTCCTAAAGTTGGTGCGTGGGGAGATTCGTCTTGATAGGCTAGGCATGCCTTCTATTAGGAGGAAGATGAAAGGGATAGGATATGGCATCTCTTGATGGAAAATCTTGCGACTCCGATTTCTTTATTTCAATAAAAGAAAAAATTATTTGAAAAAATATATATATCTATCAAACTTAAGGAAGGCAATTCAAAATTATTTATCCACCTATACAAAAATTTTCAATCAACTGCATGGACATTGAATATGGTTCTTTGTTGTGTGTTTCTATGATAACTATTTCTCCGTTTGGATTAATAGTTTTTTAGAAAATTAATTTTAATTGGAATCTACAATAACACACTTCAAAAACACCATAAAAATACTTTAAATACACACAACTCAAGTGCACTTAACCAAAATAAATAAATAAACCCACCACCTATTTCTTTTACTAATGGGAATTCATCTAATGTTTGGTGTTTTTCTTATTTTCTCGGCTTGCATCTCTAGTTAATGGCAATTCTATGAAAGTTAAATAGCTTCCTTTCTTAAACATTCCAACCATATTAATTTTGAGTTAAATTGAGTTTTTCTTTTGATCTTTATTTTTGAGACAAAGAGAAATTGATTAAGTTGATATCCATCAAAGGTTAAAATAATTATGTAATAATACATAAAATTTCACAACTTAAAGAGAAAATTTAAATCAATGGTAAGAACGATAACAAATCTCTTTTTTTTTAAATGAAAAATATGGCATTTGAAATATATGAAAGAATAGCCCGTAAAGAACCCCAATGAAGAGACCTCGAGATATGTTTCTGTACGTGCTTAAATTACAACACGGGAAATGAAGTATGTCATACAAAGACTATCCACATTATTATGTGACCATACAAAGACCATCCACTTTGGAAAAAAAAAATCAGCGATCTTTCATATAAAGTGTAGTAAATAAAATTTATGTACCTATTACATCATCAAATTTTTAAGAATGTTAAAGGATACCTTTCGATGAATAGTTAACCAGATTTTTTTAAAAAAAATGAACTAGGACCTACCCATATGTTAGCAGATTTCCCTTCACATATTAGAAGCTTAACTTTAGAAAAAGCTGAAGCCTCCTTTTTCGAAAAATATCAACTCATCCAACTTTACCTTAGAAAAATAGCCACCCAACATCAAAAGGTATTGGGATTACTTTTAATTTTCATAGAGACTCTTCAAAAGTCTGCCAACCCAATTGTACCAAACCTAAAGCAGACACTTAACACATGTAGTTGCCAGCTTACTTATTTGATACACACAATCAGCTTGAATTTTTCCATTTATCAGCCAACAAAACTCAAAGTAGCAGAATTGGATGTAGAACTTACGCCACAATTTTTATTGGATCATGGATTATTAAGCCTAATTATTGTCTATGATATAGAACAAACCCAAGGACTCGGTACACATTTGGGATTTGCACCGGTATAGTAGTTAAAGACTGAAACTGGACTAAAACCAACAATTCATAGAATATGGGTCACTGGAAGTAGTATGATGAAGTTTCAGCAAACAGTAACATATACAAATATAGAATTATGCAATAAAACTATGCTCAAACAAATCCGTCACAAACGGATGCTCAATGGATGAAAACATTAGCATATAAACACTTCAAAATAGCAAAAAGCAATGAAGGTTTCTGGCTGTTTTTAGAAACTAAAATCCGGAAAATATATATGAACAGCCCTTTGACAGTAGCAGAAGTTGAATTTGAATTAAATACAAGATTTTCAAAGTTATTCGACTTCTACCATGGGGAATACAGGCAGTGAAAAGAAGATATTCTCCCAGAAGCACTAATTGACGTTAGCAATGCCGATTATGAAGATGGGGATCTATAAGCACTCATTAGGCCAGAAGGAATGGCTAATCTGAACACATAAAGATAGCGACAGCTAGAAAATAGACATTAGCTTTTCGGATTAAAAATACTTTCAAGTCCGGACGTGTATGTATATGTATATATACATATATGCATATACATGTATGTATGTATGTGTGTGTATTTATATATATATGTTTGTATATGTGTGTGTATATACACATATATTAAGATATATTTCAGGTTTTATATTTTTCAAAATATGAGATTAATTAGAAAAATTAAATAAATACAAGAGAGGGTAAACAAGATTAAATAGAGAAAGGATATAAATGCAAGATAAAATAATAATTATTAGTATATGTATATATATGGAAGGTTAGGTGAATATTAGGTATATTAATGAGAATCCTAAGGGCACCCATTAGAAAAGCCTTTTATTTATTAGCTAGACATTTTATAACCACGGATCATATCTACAAAAAAGTAAAATAAAAATAAATAAATAAGAGAACCACTCACATTAAATTATGGTATGACTTAACCGGAACAATTACTCAAGTGTTTCTAAACTTATCTTCTCTCTCTTTTTTATTTATTTTTGGCAATATGTAACAAATAATATAGAATCACGGAGTCAATCTTCTTTTCAAATTATATAATGGCATTAATTAAATGCATCAAGATTATATTGTGGAAGCATTCATTAGAATAGTTGTCAAACATATTTACTTCCCTTTTTGTGCCTTTTATTCATTAATACCAATCAATCCTTAACAGAATATTTGACAACCATTCATTCATTAGAATAGTTCTCAAATATATTTACTTATCTTTTTGTGCCTGTAATCATTAATACCAATCAATACTTAACAGAATGAATGAGTCTATATAATTTTTGCATCATTAGCACAATAATCCACCCCAAAGTATTACAAGAAACGGAATGACAATGAAGAACTCTATGACTCTTCTGATGCTTTGTCTCTTAATTTTTCAAAGTCTCCTTAGCCCAGCAACTCCTGCCAGTGAAGGTACGTATATGAAATCTCTTGGAAATTTTTTTTACTTTGTTATCTAATCCTCAAAATTTTGGCCTTTAGTTTAAACATGTCAAATGCAGGTCAATACTGATATGTTCTATTTTAATCAACCCTTAATTGGATCTTATCCTGATTAGAACAGCATACCTTTGTGTGAAGTTTTAGAGGCATTTTTTTTACCAAAGAAGAAATAAAACCTTATCTTGTCTTCATCAATTACACATGCAAAAGGGGAATATATAGTTTGTTTAATACATGAAGTTTATTTATTCATAGGTATTTCACTGCCTATTATACCATGAATAGAAGGTGAATTTGAATAAATTGAATAAAACAAATAAGGGTTTCTTTTGGACCTGTAAAATCCTTCCGGAAAAGCAAATAATTTGTTTGGATAGAGTATTATTTCAAATAATTATTTGGAATAATTACTGTAGCACTTTTTGTGATGTGACGTATGTGAAATAAAAAGGTGGTTGAAAATACAAAAAAATGGATTGAAAAATGTGTTTATGATGCAAGCGAAAAGATTTTTTGGAAAAAATTGCTATCCAAACATTGTTATTCTTCTATTCTGTGACGATAAAAGTTGGCCTAATGTTTTTGATGTTAGAATTTTATACTAGTAGGTCACTGAAATTTGTAAGGTGAGGAAAATGTTAAGATTTTATTATGGGTCTATCCCTTTTTATTTTCATAATTCTTTTTTAAAAACAAATCTTCATATTCTTACCATTATATCTATTTTCCCAACACTTTGGTTCCAATGTTTTAGGTGACCCCCCACCACACTATTGTTGGGATCACTTGAAGCTTGACCATGTCTGTGGAGGTGCAGATGATTGCCGCAATGCGTTCATAAGACATGACCCGCTTGGAACACCCTATTCTGATTGTCATTGTGATCCTGATCCTTACTCTTGCACGTGCAAAATACAGTGTTAGATGAAATTGTCATAATTATAATATGTTACTCTATTTGAATAAGTTTTTACGTTCTCTTCGCATTCATTTTGAACATTATATATATTTTCCCCTTGATGGACATCGTTTTCATAGGGTCAAGGGTCCTAATTGGTATTGGAAAGAAAAGTGTTAAGTTTTATTTTCTAATTATGCATGATCACCAACAGTTTGATCTGCTAATTGATAGAACTATTAGTGATTTTACATGCGATTTCGAACATCTTACTATATAATAAAGCGTGAGTAGGGATTAGGTGTTAACAAAAAGCGTTGCCATTTAACCTTTCAAAAATATCCTTCGAATATTTACCATTATTTATCTACATCTTATTTGGAAAACCTCCTATTCCTATATAACTACCATTACATTATTATCACTATGCTTCTCGATAAACTGATTAACTAATCCACTAATGAACATTGCATCACCAACAAAAATCTCTCGAACTAATTTTTTATTCTATATCTTTTTTACTATTTGCTTTTTTTTTTTGAAATAATGCACACACTATCCCACCCACTAGTTCAAAAGAATGCAACTTCCAATTTTGGTTCCTGATTCAAAAAGAAAAATAAAAAAGAAGGAACGAAATGTTTGAGTCGTCTCAGAAGCTCAACTGAATTAGAAGAAACATGAATTAATTTGTTGCACCTGGTACTGTAGGGAATCATCTTCGTTGCAGTTTCTTAGGGATGACTATCTCCTTTAAAGGACTTTTAAGTACTCCCCTTTTTGACTTTGAAGTTCTTTCCTCACTGCTCGTCAGATATAGGGTTTTCTACTATCTAAAACTAAACTGATAATGTTGACCTTCAAGTCTTTCCTTGTTAATATGCAGTCTATACATCTCAATGTTATTACTAGATATACACCATCACATGTTCAATTTATGCCATTAGATATATGATAGCTCATTTAAATTTAAATTTAAATTTCAAATTTTGCTTATATGTCATACATCTAACCGTGATAACGTATATACTGTACATGTATATAACATTTTCTCTTAAAATATTAAAAATGTAACGTCACAACATTTTAATCACACTTACATCAAACTTGTAAAGAACAATAAATCACCCAATTACCAAGAAGTGACTTAAGGTGCGCTTTGCTGGTAGTTGCAAAAGTACACATAATTTTTTGTTTATATCTATTTACTTTTTTTGGTGCTTTTTGACATTAGAGCAAATAGCGCGAAATGTCACTTAATTATTGCAATGTGCCACTTTTGGTCACTAAACTTTTTTATTAGCTAAAAATATCACTGAACTAGTAAATCTGTACCGTTTAGATCACTCCGTCTATTTATACCGTTAGGAGAGACGGAAACTAACTTTTTGAGGGGTAATTTCATCTAAAATGAAACTAACTTGCATACAATACTTTCAAACTAAGTACAAAACCACATAATCCATATTCTGAAATTACAATATAATGACAAGGTTAGGGGTGTTTTTGAAGATTTATTTTAGGATAATTTTTAAAAATAAAATAAACACCACTACCAGCACCCTGACCACCGCCACCGCCCCCTCCTCCTCTCTCCTCCCTCCCCCGCTTTCTCTCCTTTCTTCCTCATCAGCACCATCCAATCATTGATCACACGGCCAAAAATCAACAATGGCTCATCGCGAAGGAAGCACAAGAAAAGCTAGGCCGCCATTATTACTATACACACAATTAGCGAGATCGGGTGCCAAAGTAGGCCGAGGAAGAGAATCAAGCTCTATAATGGCTTAGTTCATCCTAAAATATGCCATGGGCATTGATGGGTGTCAAATTGACTGGAAGTCGAACATCTCCAGCCATGGGCGTCAAGTGCCAAGGCCTTCCTTGATTTGCTCTTTAGCACGTGTGATGTACTCAAGACTAGTGCCTCTGTGTACAAATGGCATCGAAATTGTGCCATTTGTTGTTGTTCTTCGGCGAGCTTGGATTGAAGGTCGCAGCTGGAGCTTTGGTTAGGATCAAAAAGGGAGGGAAGGGGGGTTCCAGTAGGAGGGGAGAAAAGAGAAGGCAGGGCGTAGGGGAAGAGGGAGGAAGAGAGAGGAGGGGACGGAAGGAAGAGAGAGGAGGAGGAAGAAGAAAGAAAAAGGGAGAGGGAGGAGAGTGGAGATGGGGGTGATGGCGGTGGGTGGCAATGTAGGTGATGGGTGGTTGTGAGTGAAGAAGAATGAGGGTATAAATTTTTTAACAGCTGTGCAGACGAAATTATCCCTCAAAAAGCTAGTTTCCGTCTCTCCTAACGGCATAAATAGACGGAATGATCTACATGATACAGATTTACTAGTTCAGTAACATTTTTGGCTAATAAAAAAATTTAGTGACAAAAAACGGCACATTGCAATAGGATAGTGACATTTCACGCAATTTACTATTGACATTATATTGTTGAAAAAACTATTATCTACCTCAATAGAATCTCGGACAGAGTTTTTTAGGTTCTTAGATATTCGCCATATGTAATATCTCAAATCCATAAGACAGTCCATTTTGCACCTAAATGGGAACCCAAATTGAACCAATCTCTGTCATACTATTTTTCCCTCAGAGTTATGTTGTAAGACAGGTTTTTCAATTAAAATCAGTATTTTTTATTTGATGAGTGTGACAACATCAATGTGGTAATCTTTTTAAGCGTCTAATAATTATTGAATTAGGTGAATAACATGTAAAAAAAATCATTTCGCCAATCTAACATTAGATAACAAACATAAGAAAGGAAAATAGAGATTGTAATAGAATTTTGGGTTCTACTCTGTCTCACTTGGTATATTTCTTATGCGCAATTATCTATAACTCTGTACTATTAAGTTTTCTGCCTAATATCATGGTATCCAGACGAAGACGTGCGCTAGGGAACAACAAATTAACATTTCAAATTTGAAACAACAATAATAATTAACAAAAAGCACCAATAAATTATACAAATAAGTAAAAAATATGTAAATACATAAATAAATAAAAGGATACTAGTGTGATACCCTATCCCACATTGGAACAGTGAAGTGTTATAGACCAATATTTTAGTACAGTTTGAGCACTAAAGTCCAATTTGAGAAATCCATTTTGGGCAAGCGAGGACGGAGCCCAAATAGTTGGACTTGGCTATTGAGACTCTGGTCCCATCATGGGTTTGTGGGCTTGAGATGTGACATTTATGATATCAGAGCCAACTTGTGTGACCCCTTACGTCAACCTAAGCGCTATGTCGACCTAAGTGCTGGAGTCACCTCTAGGGTCCATATGAGCCACCTTTAGAATCCAAACATAATTGACTGAACAATTTGGATTATGGTATTGGGTTGGGCTTAGAACTTGAGCACTCAAATTCAACTTGGAATATCCATTTTGGATTATGAGGGGGTGCCAATTATTATTATTATTATTATTATTATTATTATTATTATATTATTATTATTATTATTATTATTATTATTATTATTATTATTATTATTATTATTATTATTATTATTATTATTATTATTATATTATTATTATTATTATTATTATTATTATTATTATTATTATATTATTATTATTATTATTATTATTATTTTATTATTATTATTATTATTATTATTATTATTATTATTATTATTATTATTATTATTATTATTATTATTATTATTATTATTATTATATTATTATTATTATTATTATTATTATTATTATTATTATTATTATTATTATTATTATTATTATTATTATTATTATTTTATTATTATTATTATTATTATTATTATTATTATTATTATTATTATTATTATTATTATTATTATTATTATTATTATTATTA
>JACYVW010000360.1:0-23698 GCA_023065735.1 Coffea humblotiana | reverse complement strand
AAATTTGGTAAAAAAATTTTCAGTAATTCAAGAATCAATTTTTAAGGCCAATATCCGATTATCATCCAAACTTTAGTTTGGTAAGTTGCATCAGAGAACCAATAATTCAGTAATATCCGAAATTCGAAATGTCAACAGTGATTTAAAATATTTTAATTTTCTCTAAAAGATTGTTGTAAAAAAATAATATCCCATATGTTTTTCCAACAAAATTCAATCAACTTATCTCAAACATTGATATACAAAAATAGTAATAATAATTAGGTTTCATAATTATAAGTCATAACTCATAATCTAAATTCTTAAACAACATTGAAATAAACAAGAACTCCAAATTAAGTTGTCAAGCTAATCTCCAACATGTTAACTTCCAACAAAATTTGACTTCCAAGTATAGTTATAGTTAAGTTAGATAATTAGTAATTAGTATTTAGTATTTAGTAAGATTAAGAGATACTCTTATATTTAGTAATATACATATATATATGTATATACACACACACACATATTGTATGTATGTATAACGTTATACTATAAAAATTTCAATAATTTAGCCGGTAATCAGTAATGTATATTTAATATATTTTTCCCAAACCGTTTTACCTAATATTATATTTCGGTTCTTTCAAATTCCATCAGTTGTTTCGAATTCCATTTTACCGAAATCCAACTTTGAGAAGAATTCACTTACTAACAATGTTATTGAACTCCGACTGGATAGCGACTCAATTAAACAATTGGATCAAGAGTCAATTGATCGGATTGGTCAGATCATTCTCAAAAACAAGCTAACATCGGCATGATGTCATAATTATTTTATATTTTTATAAGTTTTAGAAATATTGAAATTAAGTTGTTAGTTATATTTGACCAAATATAAAAATATAAATTTTCTATATACACCTAATAATTATATATATAAATGTAAATTCATGGTTAAAATATGTCCATTCTCCAAAACTACTTAAAAAACTAAATTAAAATAAATTAATGCAAGTTAGAATCACTGATGCTAAATTGATAAGATCATAGGGATGAAAATATCTTGATTTAGAGATCATTCAAGAAAGCGAGTGATTTTGATATTTACACTAAGTAAGTGGGTTTACTTATTTCTATTAATCAATGAAAGTGTTACAATTTAGGTAATTCAAATTATGTTTGGGAAAAAAAATTGTAAACCGAATCAACTAGTCAAATTGGATCACTGGTTTATCCGATTTTTGACGGTTTTGACCGGTTTTTGACCAAAGAGGTTTTGTGCTACAAACCAATTCGGGAAGAAAACCAGTTCACGGTCGGACCGATCAAACCAGCTGGTCTGGTCCGGATCTAACAGCATTGCAGTTACTAATGAGTAACTTATCAAAGAGCACCCTAATCTTGTAACAGAGACTCTAATAGTTACAAGACTCTGATACTACTTATTAGGGAGCAAATACTCGAAAGAGCCTACCAATTAAAGAACCCAATATGTAAGTCGAGAATCAAATATTGATCCAAAAGTTTAAGTTGTTAAGTCTCGGGTCATTATTTACATATTAAAAACTCTTTTTCCATCTCTCAAACTAACGTGGGATATAATTCCCTACTTATGAATCTAATGTCACATACTAATGAGGCAAACTTGCTAATCAAATGGCTAGGGTTTGGACAAAACCAACAGCAATCTTACCCCTATTAAGTTATAACTAAAAAAAATTGTAAAATTTCAAAATTCTGAAAAGGAAAACCCCACGTGGCACGGGGGTGAGTCCTAATAGTACTAATGAAGTCTTAGAAATGAACTCAAGCTACTTGGGTCGCTAGTAACTTCTCCCTAAATTATTTTTATAGTCAAAATTATTTCCATGTTTAATTCTTTACTTGCAATTAAGCCCTTTCTATCATAATGAGTACCAATGCAATGATACTTTACTCAAATGCGCATTATACTTCACTCTATATATATATATATATATATACTCAAACATGAAACTTCATCTGTAAACATGATGAATATAAAATTATATACTTAAAAGTGGAAGCCATGTCACACTTTTTTGTTTTTTTTTTTGGCAAAGCCCATGTTCTTAGAGGGGATGCAGTGTCACACTTGATGCCATAAACATTTTTCAAACATTGAAATTGGTCAAGAGCATAAAAGATTCACGAATGTATCCTTCTTTGGAAAGCCAGTTTTCAATAAAAAAAATTTCTACATTTTTCGTTAACACATTGCCCATCACCTTTTTATATCACATATATCAAATCTCTACAGTATATTTTTTATAAAAACTTCAAAAAATTGCAATCCAAACAACACCTTAATTTTCACAAAGTCGTACCAAACCTTATCAAATTTACAACACTAGAGTCCCACTAAATGAAAGAATATCTCGTTGTATCGTCTAATTCACCAATTAACAACAATTTCTTTCCGCGATTGTCCTGTTACCATTGCTGCGAATGTGAAATGTGGAACGTGAGAAACATCTTCTAACATGTAGTCATCTACCAAAGAAAAGTGAAGTGACACCCGGATACATTTTTTATTTTGTAGATCCAATGAATGTCTTGGTTCCTTCTAAGAAGAAAACTCAACATTTTTAACTCATTGTCAGGAAGAGGATATTTATTGAAGTTCTGCTGTTGAATGTTGAAATGTGTACGCAGCAAACTCTTTTATTTTGCACAACCAAGATAAGATAAGATGCTAGAAAAAGTGTCCTAGAAAATAATTTTAATACTCCCTAATAGGAGACGTTTTTCTTCCTAATGAGGAACACATCTAAATTGGAGATGTTCATGCACAAAGCCATCATACGCGTGCATAATAGCAATATTTTAGACATATCTTGACGTGAGCCAATGACATATTCATTTCTTAGCAATGTCAGTTTCAATCATAGTGACGTCGAAATATTCATGATTAACCTTTTCTGATGTTGTTTATATTATCTTTAGGACCATGTTGTCTTTTGATTGGATCTTGTTAATGAAATTGATACCTACTGAAGGGATGTAACCTTTAATTTTAAGAATCAAGCCATGTCTTATGACCGCATTTTCTTTTCGTGGTGGGGAACTTTTGTAGGTGCAACAATCCCTCCATTGTCTCATACTGAGTTAATTTAAGAAATAAAAGAAAAGAAAAGAAAAAAGACAAAAAAAAGGTTTGCAAATAAGAAATTTGTAGACCCTTCTCAAGCATTTATTGTGTTTTAATATGACTAAATTATTGGTAACATTATTCTTTCACCATTATTCCTATATTTTAGGTACATTCACCCCCTATTTTGTACACGTCTATACCTTTAAGATCTTAGGCGTGAAAAAGTAACAATTCGAATTTTTATTGCATCAATAATTCTTTCTCAAAGTGTCTATGATGCTACTAGTGATCCCTGTGACAAATTGTTTTTAGAACTTTCTCTATCGTAGATAATCATTATAGGAATTTAAAACTAGAGGTAGTAACTTTATTGATTACTCTTTTTCCTTTTTAGCAGGGGAGGTGAGATTTAAAAAGTAAGGAGGAAGAGATATTTGATTCCCATAATATTGGAAAGACAATTTTCCTAATTAAATCACTTGATTATGTATCAAGAGTATGTAAAAGTCACTCACCCTTCTTACATAGTAGTCCCTTAATCACCTTCATTGATCGGAAAAACTAGAATTTTGTAACCCAATCACAATAACTTTCAAAGCTTTAGTCCATGTTTTCTTTCGTCTGCTTATAAGTTTTAGGAATTAATTCAAGGTAATGAGTTTGATATATTTCTTCCTAACCTGTTTTTGTTGCCTACATTTTTTTCCTTCTTATCATCACTTAGTTCCTTGTCCTCTTTTGTTGCTTTAACTTGCATAATGATCAGTTAATCAATTGTTAAACAACTTTGCTACAAGAAAAGTGGGATTTTGCGACGCACTGCAACAAACTTTTAATTGTTGCTTCAATTTTGTCATATTACTATTTTCACGTTCATAATTCTCATGAATTTCATCTAGATTACAAGACTTGACCCAAAAAACAACAAAAAATAATAAAGATAATTCTAAAACCCGTTCAAGTCCTCAAAATCACCGCTGTTTCAACTGGCATTAGACAGCACACGAAACAAGTAATGGCAGCAGGAAATGCTGAACTGAAGAATTAATTGAGAAGTCGAAAAGACTAAATTTGAGTTGTACTCGACAGGCTAAAAGAAAAAAATTATTTGCAACAAAGAATTACAGTAGAATAGCTCTTTTCCTTTTAATGATAATTTTGAACTAGCAAAAGCAGCTTTCTTTCTTTCATAGCAACACCGTGAGTCACTGGAAATCCGGCTCTACAGCTCCTCTCGAAAACTCAAGCTCATTCTGGTCAAGACCTACTATTCATTGTCAAGTTAATGATAGGGTATAATTTTATATGTATAATCGGTGCACAACGTGCATGTTAAGCCCTTAATATGAAAGGGAATTACCTAACTTGATTGTGTTTTTGGTTTTAGGAGGATTTGATGCAAATGGGCTTGGAATTGCACGTGTAACTTGAACATGATGATGAAAGCTACCTAACTTGCCTAAACGTGTGGAAGATTGAACTTGAAGAAGAATGAACGCAAGTCGTGCGTGACATGCAAGCTCAGAGTGGGAAAACAAATTGTGAAGAAATGTTGCTCAACTTGTCACCGGACATCTTCTGAAAATTGAAGATTTGGAATTCATGGAATGTTCGGTGCTGGACTTGGTGCTGGACTTGGTCGAAAATCGCGCAAACTCGCTTTTCTTCAGTTTTAACAAACCTATTCCTTCTGGGATTCAACTGGAACTTTAGGAAACTATACATAGGAGTACTCACGACATTTTCTGGGGACGAAACACTTATCTAAACATTAGTTCTAAGATTTTTCTTTAAGATTCAAGAATCAAACTAGGAAATTAAGGCGCGGGATTTAGAGTATCATTAATTAGGAAGTTATACATGCTCTTTATTCTAAGTCTTGTATTTTTCAACATTGAATTCATATTTACTCTTACTATTATGATAAACTAATTTATATCTAGGGTTAGGGTTTTGTGAAAGAGTATTGATTATTTATCTTGGTTAAATTCTTAACTTTTACCTTGATTTATCTGTTTTGATTTAATTACATATTTGTATTTGACCATCATAGACATACTCTTAGGGATCATAGACAAGCTTTTAAGGTTTACATTGAACTAGAAAAGGGTATATAACTGTATACTCAATAGATAAGCATATTTAACTTAATCACAAGAGAGCTTAGAATTTGTATGACATAATTAATTTATCTAAGATTTTAAAGAGTTTAATTAAATACATATAATCTTGAGAGAGACATGAGATTTAATTAAGTACAATTTAGATGTATCGAGAGATAATCTAAAATACCTTTGTGCGATATGTTCTTGGCATATCAAGAAAATAACTAGATAATTCAAACTCTGGATCAAAATTTGAACCCTAGTCTCTTACCAATAGTTTTCTCAAACTTAATTTATTTGCATCGATTATTTATTTTATTTCTTAATTAGAGATTAAAGCCCTTTTTAATTTTGAATTATGTTATTTTTCCATAATAATTAAAGTAGGGAAAATTAAATCATCCTAGTGGATTCAACTCCTAAAATACAACAAGTGATTTTATTAATACGATCCACTTTGTACGCTTGTAAAAATAACTGATCGATTAAATTTAGCAAGAAAGGAAAAAAAGTCAAACTTCAAAACACAAATGAATCAAGTTAACTATTTTCCTATTAAGACCAGCTTGAAATTGTTATACTTGTTGTTATCACACACCTAAATCATTAAAAAATAATTAAGTTATACTACATTTATTCAACATACTTATGCTATGTCTGAAAGCACTAACTAGACAAATTATCGTGGTCAAATTTGCAAAGAAATCAAAATTGCAAAATATTAAAGCTCATAAAATTATCAAAAGCAGCAAGATAATCAAAGCTTGAAACCTCTCACTCAATTTTTGAGAAATATTCTATTGCAGTCAACAAAAGATTAGAAAATGGAGCTTATATATTAAAACTTAAAAAACAAATTAGAAGAAAGAGATAACCAAAATTAATCCAGACTATGTTAATGAACTCTCTCTAAAATTCCAAAATTCACGTAGAAATGTGTTGTGGCTAAACTTCCTGAGCAAGGAAGTACCAGAAGAATGTAGAAGAGAGAATGAACAGATTTGAGAGAGAGGGAGAAGATAGGGAGAAGCAAGAGAAATGAGGGAGAGATGATCTAGAAATGAATGAGAATGCAAATGATCTCTAGCTACCAAATCACTACATCCTTTCGGTTATTTATACAAAAGCTAACTAACTGACATCAATAACTGCCTACTAACAAAAAAGATTCTTTCCTAACTAACGTCATAACTAACTCTTCCAGCTAAGATGCCAGCTCGGCACAACTGCCTCTTCTTGGATATTATCAGGACATAACATTGCCTTCCCCTTCAAAAATCCTAGTCTCTAGGATTCAATTTCTGGAAATTGCACTCGAATAAAAGACCAATCTTCCCAAGTAGAGTCATCTCTGCCCAAGTTTTCCCACTCCACCAACACTTGCTCAACCTCTTTGCCCTTTCGGTATATAGTCCTCCTATCCAGAATTGCCTTGGGGGCTACCTTGAACTCCCCTTCCACAGTTGCTTGGAGGGGTACAGGGCTGACTTGGCTCCCATTGGTAGACTTCTTAAGAAGAGAGACATGGAACATAGGATGTACTGAACATCCATCCGGTAACTTAAGTTTATAGGCTACAGATCCAATCTTCTGTTCAATCTAGTATGGTCCATAGTACTTGGCAGACAACTTCAGATTCCTCCTCAGAGCCACAGAAGTTTGCCTATAGTGTTGTAGTTTCAGGTACACCCAATCTCCCACCTCAAAATTCCTATCAATCCTCCCTTTGTCAGCCACTTGCTTCATTCTGTTCTGTGCCTGCAACAAGTTTTCCTTGAGTAAGGAATTCCAACACTCTATCTCTAGCCCAATCCTCCACTGTAGCAGCCAGTGTGTTTGTAGGTGATAGAGTGAGTTGTGAAGGTTTATATCCATAGAGAGCCTGAAAAGGGGTCATTAACAGACTAGTATGGTAGTTTGTGTTATACCGCCACTCAACAGTTGGTAGCCACTTCTTCCACTTGCTTGGTTGTTGCATGCATATGCTCCTAAAGTAAGTTTCTACACACCTGTTGACTCTCTCTGTCTGGCCATCAGATTGGGGATGGTATGCAGAAGAGAAGTTGAGCTCAGTCCCCAGCAATTTGAAGAGCTCTTGCTAGAAAATGCTGGTGAAAGCCCTGTCTCTATCAGACACGATATAAGAAAGTAATCTATGGAGCTTGAATATTTGATCAAAGAAAACTTCTGCAATGCCCTTGGCAGTGTAGTGAGAAGTTATGGGAATGAAATGTGCATATTTAGTGAGTCTATCCACTACTATGTAGATGGCATCACTGCCTAAGGACTTAGGTAAACCCTCCATGAAGTCCATTGAAATTTGTTGCCAAGCTTGATCTGGGATAGCTAAGGGTTGTAGCAGTCCAGGATATGGACAGTTCTCAAATTTGCTCCTGCTGCAAATATCACACTTCTGAACATGTGTCTCTATGTCCTTCCTCAAGTTAGGCCAATAAAAGAAAGGTTTAATCCTCTGATAGGTGCCTTGAATACCTGAGTGACCACCCTAACAGGTATCATGGAAACAAGCAATCAGGTTTTGCCTGAGGTCAGATCCTGAACCTACCAAGATTCTACCCTTGTGACTTATGACTCCCTTCTGGTAAGTGTATTCAGGGTGAGAATTCGTACCTGTGGTCAAAGCCACCAGCAGCTCCTTAATGTTAACATCCCTAACATAACTGTCAGCAACTAATGATAGCCATTGAGGTGCAACTACTGATACTGCATGCACTGTCACTTCTACATTTCCTTCTCCTCCTTCAATTCCTTTTGCTCTCCTGGATAGGGCATCAGCCACAACATTCTCCTTTCCTTTTTTGTACTGAATTTCGTAGTCCATCCCCATAAGCTTGGCCAACTATTTCTGTTGTAAAGGTGTAGTGATTTTCTAGTCAAGTAAGTACTTCAAACTTTCATGATCAGTTTTGATCACAAAATGCCCTCCTAACGGATAATGTTTCCATTTCTGGACTGCAGTTATCAATGACAACAGCTCCTTTTCATATATGGACAAGGTCTGGTTCTTCTTACCTAGTACTTGACTCATATAGGCTATGGCTCTTCCCTGTTGCATCAAGACAGCCCCAAGTACAGCTTGGCTCGCATCAGTTTCCAAAACAAATGGTTTAGTGAAATCTGGTAGGGCCAAAACTGGTGTAGTGCTCATAGCTCTCTTTAACCTCGGGAATGCTCCATCTGCTTCTGTATTCCATATGAATTGCCCCTTCTTAAGCAACTCAGTAAGGGGTCTGGCCAAACCCCCATAGCCCTTCACAAACCTCCTATAGTAGCCTGTCAACCCCAAAAATCCTCTGAGTGCTTTGATATTGGTAGGAGTAGGCCAAGAGAGCATAGCTTCAACCTTTGCTGGATCAGCACTCACTCCTGTCTCAATGACTATGTGACCTAAATACTCTACTTGATTCTGGCCAAATGTGCACTTGGACAATTTTGCATAGAGAGAATGATCTCTGAGGGTATTCAATACTAAGGATAGGTGGTGTAAGTGAGTTGTGAGGTCAGGGCTATAAACCAGGATGTCATCAAAAAACACAAGGACAAACTTCCTGATGTAAGGTTCAAATACAAAGTTCATCAGAGCTTGGAAGGTGACAGGGGCGTTTGTTAAACCAAAAGGCATGACAAGGAATTCATACAATCTAGAATGTGTCCTAAAAGCTGTTTTTGGGATATCATCAGGATCCATTCGAATTTGATGATAACCTGATTTGAGGTCTATTTTGGAAAAAATTCTGGCCCCATATAACTCATCAAGGAGGTCGTCTATTATAGGAATGGGAAATTTATCTTTTATGGTCAAGCTGTTCAGCTGTCTGTAATCAATGCAGAGCCTCCAACTGCCATCTTTCTTTTTTACCAAAAGGGCTGGAGAAACAAAAGGGCTATGACTTTTCTGAATGATACCAGAGGTTAACATTTCCTTGACTTGTCTTTCTATCTCTGTCTTTTGTGAGTGAGGGTACCTATAGGAGGCAATTTTGAAGGGTCTAGCATCCATTTTAAGAGGTATCTTACGGTCATGAGTTCTGGAGGGGGGCAAGGTTTTGGGATCAGAAAAAATGTCCTCATACTCAGCCAGTAATTCAGTATGAGAGTTAGGTACACTAGTCACCTGACAATTGTGGACCTTCACCATGCATGATTGTTGCAGAGCTCTTCTGACCTTGTGCCTGATGACTTTGCTAGCAGCCTCCCCCTTTTTGAGCTTCACCTGTGCAGTATCAGAGTCACCCTTCAATAGCACCTGTTCTCCTTCCTTGTCAAAGGTTATCTATAATGCTTTAAAGTCAAATGTCAGGGGACTGTATTTCTTCATCTAATCAACTCCAATTATCATGTCATAAGGTTCTAGATCCAAAACAAACACATCATGCACAAATTGGTGGCCTTGGATTTCCCATCTCATCTGAGGTACCTATTGATCACACTGCCAAACCTTTCCAACTGCAATTTTAACCTTGAAGGGTTTATGTCTCATGACTTTCTCAGGATATAATGTGCAACTGCAGGCCTAATGAAACAATTAGTACTCCCTCCATCCACTAAGACTGATAGCTGATGATTACCATACAGACCATGCATTTTGATGGTACTAGAAGACAATTCACCTGAAACAAAATGCAAGGCCAGCACCACAGCTTGATCTGCATTAGTACCCCTGTACTTTATGATTTCTTCTTCCTCTTCCCTTCCATTGTCTGATTCATTCTCATCTACCAGTAGCATGTGAAGCTCCTTGTTCTTACAGGTATGACCAGGGGAGAACTTGTCCCCACACCTAAAACACAGATTATGGTCCTTCCTGTACTGAAACTCAGAGGGTGAGATTTTCTTGAAGACAGGTTGAGAACCATTCCTTCATTATTTTGCTGTTGCATCCTCCTGTTTCCATTTGTGCCAAGGTTTCCCCCACTGGAATTTGAATTTGATAGTAGTGGATTCTTGTAGGCCACTCTGTGGTGTTTAGAGAGTGCTTCCAAGAGATGTTCCTGCCATCTAGCCTTCTCAAATGCTGATTGAAGAGAGTCTGGTTTGTGCATTTTAACAGTAGTTTTGATTTCATTCTTCAACCCACTCAAGAAGCAAGAAACGTAATAAGATTCTGACAAATTGGGAACCTTAGCCATCACCAGACCTCTTAGTTCCTCGAACCTTTCTTGATAAGGTAATACAGATGTGGTTTGCTGTAACTTGTTGAACTTCTCAATGGCATCTTCCTCTCCTAATTCTCCGAATCTTCTACAAAGTTCCACCTTGAATTCGCTCCAAGCAACTCCTCGTTTGTCCCTTTTAATGTTTTGGTACCACAGATCAGCTCGCCCTTCGAGGTGTAGTTCTGCCATATCCACCTAGTTCTCCTCAGAGATTCTGCAAAGATGAAAAAACTTCTCGCACTTCCTCACCCAATCTCTGGGATCATTCCCATTGAATTGGGGAAATTCCAACTTAGTGACAGCTACTGTGTAATGATTCCTCACCATTCCTCCTTCACCATTTCCTCCTTCACCAATCCTCCCCGCCCGAGTCCCTTGATTGTGACTGGGGTTCCCCAAAATTCCCCTATCCCCATGCACACTCCTCACGAAGGTACTGAACTTATTGTTCATATCAGTCATGAACGTCTTCATTTCCAAACTATTAGCTTCTAACAGTGCCTTCATATCCTGAAAGGTATCCCCCACCTTTTCTTCCAATGCAACTGTAGAATCCAAAATGGTTTCGATCCGTACTTCCTGTTTGCGCAGTTGTTCTTCGAAACTTTTCATTCCGGTTCCCTCGGCCATGATTATGCTCAGCTGATAGTCCAAGGACCACCAGCTCTGATTCCACTGTTGTGGCTAAACTTCCTGAGCAAGGAAGTACCAGAAGAATGTAGAAGAGAGAATGAACAGATTTGAGAGAGAGAGAGAGAGAGAGAGAGGATAGGGAGAAGCAAGAGAAATGAGGGAGAGATGATCTGGAAATGAATGAGAATGCAAATGATCTCTAGCTACCGAATCACTACAGCCTTTCGGTTATTTATACAAAAGCTAACTAACTGACATCAATAACTGCCTACTAACAGAAAAGATTCTTTCCTAACTAACTTCATAACTAACTCTTCCAGCTAAGATGCCAACTTGGCACAACCGCCTCTTCTTGGATATTACCAGGACATAACAAAATGACGTCGGTGGATTAATGTTTCTGGTTAGGCCCCTTCTTTAATCATGCACACTAATGCAGTTATACTTACTAAAATGTGCATCTAAGATGAATTAACACTAGATGTTCTTATTTTTGTTTTTTTTTTCAATCCCACCCCTCTCTTTCAAACATGAAACTTGGTCCAAAGCTTACCAGATTTAAAACTTATGAACTGAACATATTGAAGCAAAAAGATGTGGGATGTCACACAGGATAAACATTTTTCAAACATCAAACAAAAACATAGAAAATTCACCAATCTAGGAACCTTAGTCTCCCTTTGTTTGGGCCTGCTTCTTTGTGGTAGAAACTCTATTACTCATGGAGGACTCTACTTCCCACAAAAAAAAAAGGGTTAAATGTCACACGAGTACATTTTGTAGAAATGTTTAATAAATGTCACCCAAAATTTTCTTTTCAAATAATATCCTCTCCTGACAGACTAGACAATTTAGTAAAATTTCAAAGCCGGATGTCGATATGTGTCCATGGATAAAACTATAGGGCACCAACCACAATGTGTTAAGAAATTTGTTGTGTTTTTTCTATTTTATTAGGTTAGTGTCTACATTTATTATATTAGTATTTATATCAGCTCTGTAACTAACTTTCTATCTACACTGTACCATATTGTCACAACCAATAACTGCACAAGCCCCTGGTCCGTTGTGGGAGTGGTTTAATTTTACATTTTCATTTGTATACATGATCTATAAGAGTAACGACTTCATATATTGTGAAGCCAAACGATTTGATCACAGATCTCAACTTTGCTTTTACTAGTGTTATAAGATAGCATCCGAGGCATCCAAGAATTGGAAATTTTAAATATAATTATCATATTTTGAAAGTGGGGCTCATGAAACCAAGTAGATGCAGAGGTGTGATGTCTTGGAGCAGTGATTCGCAAGCCTGTGAGCAACTTCTAGAATAATTAAGGTCTGATAAAACTTAAAAGAAATGTCTATGCCTGGCAAGAAGTGACATAATAAAATTGAAAAGTTGGGATGTTTGGAAAAAAAAATTTAAAGCACTTTTAGCAAAGTTTACAATGGGAAAAAGTGGTTTGATGGGCATACTCGTTAGATAATCTTGACGTAATGAAGTTGAAGAGGACACTACTGCTATGAAAATTAAATTGGGAAAAACTGTTCAAAAAGTTTCTTGCATTTTTCCAAATGTATTTTTTCATCATTCGCTTTTAAAATGTTAATTTTACGTCACTTACAAATTCAAATAAAAAGCTTAATTCTAATCTAAGTTTCTGACTACTTTTCATCCTGAATTCATCATGTAACTCATATGTGATTATTTTTTAGGGGCAAAAGGATTAGATATTATTTGTAGCTAAATAAATGACCCAATTTATATTTATTTTTCTCTCTAAAAATGTGGAGTTTCGTCTGAACTATATTCATTTTTTCTCCTAAAAAATTAAGATTTGACCCAATTCATATTCATTCTTGCCCCTAAACAAATGGGCTAATTTCTTAAAATATTGTTAAAAAAATTCGGCAAAATCTAGTAAGTGGTGGATTTGTTCTTTATTTAAGGGTACCTATATAGTCATACCTCATGTACTGCATGTGGCACCCCAACACTTTTTTTCTAATTTTAAATTTTTTAAAATGTTGCTTTATTTTTTTAATTTTCAAAATTGGGGCCACATGTACTATATTGCAAAAAAAATAATTAAAAAGATGGGGGCCATGGTTATTTAATTAGGTGCAGTTTGGCGTGCATATATATTGTTAGGTGCTTTAGTTTCTGCCTTTTCCCTTTTGATGATGCATCATACCAAACTTCAATACACATCCTTTTCTTTTCTTTCTTTTTTTCCTTTTTCCCACAAAAAAAAGTGATCAACTTTTAAACAAATAATCCTTTTTGTTTCATTTTTCTGAAAACTAATTAATTGTATGATCAATATAATCGTACTAGCTACTGTTAAATTAATGTTTTAGCTTTATTTGCCGTTTGATTAACAAATGGCAGTAATAGACAATATATTTTGAAGGGCAGCAAATTAAGGCATCAACTGGGTGAGGTACGTAGACTCCGAAGAGGAGTCTGTATTCACATCGAATCCTCCTCCCCCTCCTCCCTAAATTAGACTAGATTAGATTATCGAAATTCTACCGTTGCGATAGAAAAAAAAAACTGGATGAGGTATGTAGACTCGAAGAGGATCAGTGGACTTGGTCATTTGTTTTGCAATATATATTAAAACTAGGGGTGGCTTCCCACGCAAGGCGTGGGAACTTTGCAAGAATCAAAGAACTGTACACTTACAAAGTTTTAGGAACAAGACAGAAATGACTTGCAGAAGCTGTTCATTTGGAATGCCAACTTGAGTAGTCAACAAGTTGTCAAAGACTTCACAAATAGATTTTACTGCTGTTCGCTCAATAAAGGTAGGCTTATCATCTTTGACCTGACCTTGGATTGCTAATATAGCTTTTCCATCAATATGAATGTTGATCAACTCTTGCAAAATATTTGAAGCCTGCAAAGCATTAGCGTCAGAGCTGAGAAGGCCTAAACAGACAAGTCAATAAGTTACTATTAGTAATTCCAGAACAATAAATTACAAACGAACCATTATTAATTCAAAAAGAAAAAAAGAGACTTGACTGACTTGCACCAAACTTGAGGAAGGTTTAAAGTTGAAAATATTACTTATTTTATGTTTACTGATTTAAACGCTAGTTTTCAAATCATTGTGTTTGAGCAGAAGCCTGCTCAATCTCACATGCACATTAATCAAGAAGAAAGACAATTGATAGGAATACCCAAGTAACTTTTCTTTGAGACATATATTTAATACTGAATCAGGGAAAAAAATCTATTTGCTAACATATGTGACAAAACATAGAATTTTGGATTATATTGAAGAGGCATGATACAAGTATGTAGCTTTTACGCTTATTTGTGGATACTTAAAATAACTTGGACAAGTATGAAAACAAAGTTTGTCATTCAAACTCAAAATGAAAAGGAGTCCAAATTCACCAGTTCTAAAAATAAATGAAGAGAGTAAATTCTGTTGTAAATAGAACAACGCATCAGTGGTGGCAAAATGTGCAGCAACACATAAATGGTGGCAAAACAGAAGGCTATCTATTGATATATCAATTGATCAGATAGAGAGAGAGATACATCCAGAGGCTATCACTAATAAGGCTTTTAGTCATTTGGATAGCTCCTTCTGTATTTTTGTATTAGAATCTGAAACATAGAGTACAACTGCAATCAATATTGTTATCTTGAAGAAAAGGTTTTGCAAGAAAAAATGCTTAGCAGCATCAGTCCAAACCTTGGGCAACTTGCTATGTGAGAAGGATGTAGCAGACAATAACCTTTCATTTTTGGCTCATTCCCAACCAATGCACTTTTTGACTCAATTGAAGACAACCTATCTGAATCATTTCCAACCATTTTACAAATTAAAAAGATGTTGATCCATTAAAACGGAATACTAAAAACTTATAGCAGAAAACAATAAAATTACATATCAATGCCTACTAAAAAAAAGGGGTTCTCTTATTATCGAAAGTTAGTTCAATGCTGATCGTTTCCAAAGATATCAATGTTTTGAAAAAAAAAACCAACAAACCAATCTTTCAGTAACTGGTTATTGGTGTGGACTTTCCACAGTAACTGAAATCTCTTCTCTATTCGCATGCATCTTTTGCAAAATTTTGTCTCAATTCACACACAAGGAGTTTTAATCAACCATTAAGATAGTAAAGTAGAAAACTCAGGAGATTTATATAAAAGCAAAATGCTAAACATTTATACAATGGCTTTCGTTTCCAGCCAGGCTGAATGATGATCAAATTCTGCAAGAATTCAAGTGCTCAAAACAACTACTCTCACAAAGGGAACAAGAAAATTTTTTTCACGGTACCAACTACTCTAGATTGGTCTTCCTGCGCCTTGGCGCCTGTGAGTTGTGTTTTGTTGCATGTATTAGAAAAAAATTTGAGGATCAATTGAATAGTAAAATAAAATATTTGAAACAATTGAGGAGCAAAATTGAATAGTTTAAAGGCTTACAAAATTTTAAACTTGTCTTTATTTCATTTGAGTTGTTTGAATTTTTAATAGTATTATTAAATTTGTCTTTTAATGTTGCATAATAGTGTTGCATAAAGTCTTTTTCCACATGGAAGTTTTACAAAATAATGGTTTGAAGTTGCTAAGACAATAAGGGTTCGAAAGTGAGCTAAGCAAAAGTTGAAAAGTTGGAATGTTCACTACAACTTCCATGATACAGAGGCAAATCCTCATGTGATTGTCTTAACAACTGAGGTAGCTTACCTGTTGAAAATGGCAGTCAGGAACCTGAGGTAGCTTATCTGATTCGTCAGTAATAAATCTGAGAGCCTCTGTTCCCTTAGTTACTTGAGCTGTTATGTAATTATAAATTGAAAGGGTCAAGGTAAGTAATGGTATATTTAGTTAAATTAGAAGCCATGCATAAAGTAAAAGCAGTGAAATTGAAAGACTAATAATATGTTAAGAACCTTTTTTCCTTATAACCTTTTTATTTTGAGATCTTGTAGAGCGTTACTGAGCGGTACATTTAGTTGTAACAAAAACATATTAGTTAAAAGAAACTTATTCATACAGAACTACATTTAGCTGTAAGATCAATGAGATCAGTTAAAAGGACCTTATTAATGCAAAAGAGGCAATATAATAGAAACTCAAAATAGGTGTATAATAAACCTTTAATGGCAATATAATTAACTGTCATTGACATTTTGTTGTCTCACATTATTCAGAGAAGGCATTACAGCAATTCCTATAAGAGTACAAATGAATGTATTTGAGGCAATATTTTAAAACAATTGCTAAAGTAACATTGGCTAACAGTACCAACAATGAATGTGTTCATGGCAAACCTGGTGTACTTTGTATTGCATCTGAAAGATAATTATAACAATTGTTGCAGATTGGAGATTGACCTGCTGGATAAGAGTAGTTAGTAAGTAATGACACTTAGAAGATAGAAAAAGTGTAATATAGTCAGGCAAATGAACCTGAATTTTGCAGTGTATTGATTGCAAGGCTTGATGGAGATATTGCAGTTTTGAAGAAGAACCTAGAGAAGATAAACATAAGCAAATCAAATTCATAGCGAGGTATAAACAGTTTTGAAGAAGAACCTAGAGAAGATAAACATAAGCAAATCAAATTCATAGCAAAGAAGTATGGGCTTTAAGCAAGTAAGACATGGTATATTAGTTGAAAGTAATATAACCTTGCTCATGTATTGAAGATTCAAACAAAGAAATGTTGAGATTTCCTTAGACTGCTCAGGAATGGTTGCAATAACCACAAGTTAATAGGTATATAATCAATCATCTGATTGTTATGCAATGGCTAAGTACACTTACGAACTGCTTATAAAAACTATACAATGCATGATGAAACGAATAAATAACTGAACAAAAAACAAATAACTAAGTCTCTCTGTGTGTGTTTTTGTGCATGTAACAGTATGGATAAACCTTCATTTGCTGCAAACTGGACTTCAGTGGCTTGCAAAACTTCATCAGACTGTAATTGTCTTTGCACATTGTTAGACCTGATGCAGTTCTGAGAATGGATACTTTCTCGCAAGACTGCTTATCAGCAGGTTGCAGTGCACCTAAAGAAAGAGAAAATTGCAGGTAATTGCGATTTGTACACACAAAATTGAGAGACATGAATTGTCTAACACTCTAGACATCATTAGATGAAGTTTCCCTTATTCCCGACTAAAATTCTTAAACAATTGCAGAAATGAAATATCAATGCAATAACATTAAATCTACCTTTTTTCCTATTAAAAATAGTCTCATTAGTACATGAAGGCATCTTAGCCTGCAGTTGGTGATCAAAATTGTTGCCAGCTGATAAATTCTGAGCACTAATGGATTCTTCACAGCATTTGTTAGGTTGGTTATCCACCACTCCTAACAGAAAACAATCACACTGAATAATTATCATTCATACAGATGAGAATTGTGATCAATACTAAATTTCAATAAGTCATTACAACGAATAATATATGTACCTTCATCAGGAGTAACTTGCATGTCAGGATAGAGCAAAATCACAACTTTACTACTGGTTTCTCTTTGATAACTTAAATGAATAGAAATTTTTTTTTTGGTTTCCTCTTTTGATAGACCTCTCTCTGCTTGAGATGGCACAATTCTTTCTCCTTATATGATAACATAGCATATTTCTCCCTCAACTTCTGATTACGAATAGCTTTCGACGCAGCTACCTTATCGCTGTCACTATAACTACTAATCCTATGATATAGTTAACTATGCTTTGCTTTATACATATAATTAACAGTGAGTACAAGCACTTTAATATTACTGGCTAAAATTCACAAATGAGAGAAAAATATATTTAGTTAATGCTTCTTCGAAAAAGATGGACAGAAATATTAATCAAATTTCATGCAACCATGCAGATGGAGAAAATCAGAGCAAAAGTAACCAAATATAGGTGAGGAAACATTACCGATCAAAAGATCTGTACAAGTATTAAGTAGCTGGTGGAAAAAAAAAGAATAAAAACGTCAAAAACACATGCATGCAAACCATAAATTCACAGTGAACGGAACCATGCAGCACTAAAGCATCCAAAGCAAGAGGAAAATAACTGATCAGTAGTTATTTATTGAAGAATATGCATGCAACAGAAAAATCATCAAAAAAAAGTGGATGAGATTGAAGCAAAAATAAAATCATAACATCTATAGCAAAGAGAAACAGAAAAAAATATCATTACCAGCAACGAAAATGCAGACAGGCAGACGAATTTAAGTTGAAAGTAACCAGAAGCAACAGAGCACCTAAAACGTAAATGCTAAAAGAATAGAGCTTTATCCATGAGGCACAGTACATCTCTATCTCCATATTGAGTTTTTACACGTATATGATTGTGATTCTGCTGAAAATGGCATTGGAAACCGTAGAAACATGCAAGTGGACACAAAAAAACTAACTTTCCAATTTTACTCTCAATCAAAAATATCATCACCCGTAAGAAAAGCATCTTTGAGGAGGAATTAGTAAATTGGGGCCTGAAATTACTGTTTAGTGATTTAACATAGCAATTTTGTCAAACTAATTGATCAAAAAGCCCACTTCATAAGTTAATTCATAACGTACGTGTAAGGACAAACATATACTTTTAGAAAAATTTAGATAAAAATGAAATTTTAGAAAAAAAACTTATATTTTCTTTGTTTTCAATGCTATTTATTAAATTGCTACCACTATGATCAGTGGCGGAGCCATATATAATTTTCCACCCTCCCTCAACATTGAGAAAATTGTTTTTTAGGCTTAAAAAATTTAAAAATTTTAAGAATTGCTCTCTATTTGCCCCCTCCTAAAATCTTTAAGGCTCTCTTTTCTAAGTGCATTGCCCCACAACGTCTATAAAATTCTCTTTTCAAGTGCTTTGCCCCCTCCCCCTCCCTGACATCAAATAATTAAAAATTTCATAATTGTTACTATTTACAATAATGTTAAAAACATAGATATTAATCCAAATATAAGCTCTGTCGATATTTCTAAACACAAATTGGTAGAGTGATTTTTATTATTAAATTTAGGTCTAATTTAACCTTAAAAACATATTTTATATAGGAAAAAATATATATGTTTTACAAAGACTTTCATTTAATTTAATTCACTATTAGTGTGTTCTATATACTGTCGGAGATTGACCCCCTTGACCTTAGGGTCTTCACCTCGCTACGGATCGTGATAAAAAAAATTTTATACTTATTTTGTCTCGTATAAAAGAGCAAATACAGACCCCAGTGGCAACTAAGAATAAAGCTTTGCCATGCTTGCCATCTTTGCCCTCATCATTGCCGTAGCATCCTTCCACCCTTTCCAAAAGTTGGTAAAATTATCGACGGACGAGAGATATTAGGAGAAAAAGAAAGAAAAGATGAGAAAGCAATTGTGTGGATGAGGTTGGTAGGCTAAAGGCTTGCCGCAAATAGTTGTTTATGCTATCCATAAAACAAGCAATGTTTCCAAGCTTATGAGGGCAAATGACGAGAATCTTAGATGGACATTTTGCTAAAAGAAGTGTCATCTAGCTACCACAGTCATCATGTTTGATGTTCCCGTCTCTTCATATCATCCACCCAAAAAAAAAAAAAAAAATTCATCCACCATAAAATCTAGTCACAAACATATTTGCATAAAATCCCAGGTAGAATATCTAAAGACAGACATATTTGCACAAAAGAAATCTAAGCTTCTTTATAATATGACCAAGAATGAGAGAAAAGTAGTATGGTACCCTATTTTTATTTATTTGTTTTTTTTCTCCAAGTTTCATTGTGTGATGAGTTTTGATTACTATAAAAATGTTACTGACCTTGTCATTTTTAAAATTTGCACGATAGTGACACAATAGCTAACTTTAATTTGTTGCTTTGCTAGCAGATCAAAAACATTTTTTTCTATAAAAAAGGAAAATGATGAATATTACAAATTGGGCGAGGACATCAACAATATTTAACTATTTAATTGGTCTAAAATATTTTATTTTCTTTTGCTGAGAAACTACTTTTTAAGCAAAAACATTTTGGAGAAAATAAATTCCATTATTTTAAGTATGAACGAGATGAAAAATGATTGTTTGTCTTGTTGCCTAATGTCTATGTGAAGTGATTATTGCAACCAAAGACACATTATTAAGAGAGGGAGAAAATGTACTTTAAAATTATCTTTGTGCATGTAAAGAACTGTGCAGCATTTCAGGAAAAGAATACGAAATATGTCAATTGGAAATAGCGATTTTTTTTTTGGTTCATTGCCCAAAATGGTCTTAAAAAGGACAGACAAAGGCTTGATAAAAACTTTATGTTGGTCAAGAGTTTTCAGAGTGTCAAAAGATCAATGTCGAAATTATAGAAACAATTGCAAAAAAAAAAAAACACAAAAAAATATACTTCTTCAAGATTAATTTGATCAAAGTAAAGACACGGTTTCACGTGCAATAAAAAAGAAGTCAATGAAAAGGTGGTTCAATTTGCAGTCTCATGGGTCCTGCAGGCAGAGAAAAACATATGTTAAATCTCATGGGCCCTTAAAGGAAACAATTGCCTTGATTGGAAAGCAATTTTTCAAAGAAAAATTGTTACGTGAATACATTTTTCAATCATTTTTTTATTTTACATATATTAAATCGTTACAGTAATTTTTCTACAAAAAATTCAGAAAAATACAATCTAGTGTATTGCGTTTTTAAGATGTGAGGCGTATGAGGTAGAGAGGTGATCAGAAAAGGTGAAAATGAATATTTTCATGGAAACTCACAAAATTTTTTCTGCAAAAAATGCAACCCAAACATGGCCAATGTAAACAAAGGACAAAAATGTAATATAAGCTTAAAAAATCTATGCTTTTCTTACACGTACGAGACAACAAAAAGCACTGGAATCACCAAATAGGCCACAAAATTACGCAAAACTCACTGGCTGAGCTGGATAATTTGGAGAAAACATTTCTTTTACATTTGAGGAAAAAATCTACAATACTGATTCCACCAGATTCGAGTTTCTTTGGTAAGGTTGCAAAGAAAAAATGAGGATGCAGACCTTACTGTCCTTTCCGGCCTAGTTTGGTCCCCATTCTGTAATGTTTAAAGTCGTTGAGGCTTAGATGTGATGTTTTAAGCCAAAAATTTTCTGGCAGAATTTTATGAATTGGAGATTTTACCTGCGGTAACCCACGTGAATGCACTCCTGCATCAACAAATGAGAAAAAAAATACTTGTTTGCTACAGGATTCACCTTCATTCAGTCCAGAGAACATATATTCAGTCCACGTGAATCCATTGTAAGCTGTCGGGGAGTCAATCTCCCACAATCCCTTTGTTAGACAACATTTCCTATATTCTGAGCTTGCAGAGACATAAAACATGAAGCTTTCCCATGAGAGAAATTATACAAGTGCAAAAGACCATATAAAATGAAAGCTATATCCTCTCACCTCCTTGATCGGTCCAGAAAGGAGAGCTAAAGTTTCGGAATCTTCCTTGGTCTCCACCAATAGAGCTGCATGTTTTGCCTCAGTGCGCTAACGAAGGAAAGTTCACTTCTCATCACGCGTCTATTGCGCAATTTCCTTGCATAGGGCAATCTGAACATCAGATGTGGCACGTATTTTGGCCACCGTATCAACAATTCCACAGATAATTTTTGCAGCTTTTGCTTTGGGGATCAAGGAAAAGAAGGGCCGAAGTTGGATCAAAAGGTTCTTAAGTTCCTT
This sequence comes from Coffea humblotiana, assembly GCA_023065735.1. Taxonomy (NCBI): domain Eukaryota; kingdom Viridiplantae; phylum Streptophyta; class Magnoliopsida; order Gentianales; family Rubiaceae; genus Coffea; species Coffea humblotiana. The sequence goes on along the minus strand of JACYVW010000360.1, from coordinate 1,979 downwards.
CGCCTTATTTTGTTGCCTAAGCAGATCAGAGAGATTGGAGATGGCCTGCTCCTTTATTGTTAGGGCCTCTGGAGAAGATGAAGGAAGATGAAGGATCGGCAAATATCTGGTAATAGATAGAAATGGCATCGAAAGGGCTAGTGGCTTCAGAAGCTTGTGTTAAGTGAAGCAGTGGTAGCTGGCAGGGAAGATGTAGGCAGGGTAACGTCTCAGATGTTTGGACACCTGTGATTTAGATGCCACTTGTGTAAGTGGTAGCAGGATAGAGAGGAGAGATGTAAATGCAAAAAATAAAAGCAGATATGGAGTCAAATGAAGAACAATTTCCATAACAAAAGTAGAAGGCTATCGTGAAAACACAGAGAAGAGGGGATGAAATGCAATGAACAGTAATGGCCGACAGAACTCAGAGGGAAAACGGTCTCCAAGAATGCGTAAAAAGTTAAAAAAGCTAAATTACATAAAAGGGCACAATTAGATGGAAACACATCCATATAATCAGAATCTAGAGGGCTAGAAAAGTAATAAGGAGCTATTCTATCAAACAGTCCCATCACATCTATCAAATGTTCAAAACACTCCCCAACCAAATATTACGACCTTCCGCACATTCTACTAACCTCCGGATAAGGCTTGTAATAAGGGTAGAAAAGACATATTCTCTAAACAAATGCATCAAGCAGTTGTACCAGCTGCAAGAAAAAGAATAAGCAAGAGGTTGAAACGACAAAAGTGCCCCCAGAAGAGCAGATGAAATGCAATGAACAGTAACCCAAAACGTCTTCTTATATATTATAAAGAAGATATAAAGGCGGCTGCCGCAACTATTCAGGTACGTGCATAAACGTGGAATGAAAAAAAAATGTGGAAAACAATGAAATTATTGTGAATGGGTAAATTAAAAGCAAATCCGGCCCCCTAAATAAATTCTTTTTCTTCTTAGGAGGGCCATGCCCAAATTTTTAATTTTTTATGCGCTGGTGGAGCACATGCAAACCCCTATTTTATTCTTCTTTTTTTTTTTGCAGAAGGGTCCCTCTTGGAGGGGCTCTTTTGCAATATAGGGACTGCATGTAGTACATGTGACCCCTATTTTGAAAATTAAAAAAATAAAGTAACATTTCAAAAACAAATTCAAAATTAAAAAAAAAAGTGTTTTCAGTGTCGCATGCAGTACATGTGGCACCTATGGTGCCAATATTGACAAAATCAGTACCCCCAAATGAAGAACAGATCCACAACTCAATTCATTTTGCAGACTTTTTTTAACAATATTTTAAGAAATAACCCTAAACAAATGGAATTTGATCTTTTCGTACTTAAAAAATAGTTATATGTGAGACATGTGATGGTTTTAGACTAAAAGCGATTGGAAAATTAAGATTTGGTTGCATATTTGAATTTATAAGAGATGTAAAAAAAAAATTTTCCAGAAAAATGTGAATTCATTAACTTTAATGTCTTAAGAATTGATACAGGAGCACTGATATAACTCCCACTTCTACATTAATAAATTTAACCATCAAAAGTTCCCCCAATTCAATCAAGGCGTAATATCCCGACCGCCCTACATATCCTAATGTGTCAGCTAAAAGCTAAAATCTGGAAAACTACCTCCAGCTTTGACTTCAAGTTAATTTGTTCCTCACAGTTACCCCAAGCTCACCAGCAACAATCAGAGTAGTACCCATAGCAAGAAACATCCCATGCTCAACAACACCTGCAAGCCTCAAAATTGCATCACTGGCAGCCTTCAAATCACCAATATCCTTCTTGAAATACAAATCAATAATATAATTTCCGTTATCAGTTACAAAAGGGTTCTCAGTTCCCGGAAACATCCTCAGCTTTCCAATGCAACCAGCTTCCATGAACAACATTTCAAGCCTTTTAAGAGTAAATTTCCAACAAAATGGGACAATCTCAACAGGCATAGCTAATCCACTCCCACCAATGTGGTTCACAAGCTTGGATTCATC
>JACYVW010000359.1:0-23828 GCA_023065735.1 Coffea humblotiana | reverse complement strand
TTAGGGTTGCTCATCAAATATTAAACCAACTTTTCTTCATTTTCTCCCTCCAAAAAGTCGGCCATCTTGAAGCTTCTCAAGGAAGAGAGAAAACTCCATTTCTCTTGCTTTCTAACCCTAGCTTAAACTTGAACAAAAATCATAAGACCAAGAGCTTGAGTTGGTGAGTGATTTGCCTTCAACCCTAGAGTGTGTTTTCAAGCTTGAAACTTTTGGTTTGGTGGTTGTTTTGGGTGACTTAAGCTTCTTACAAGAGAGGTAAACAATCTTTAAATCTTGGTTTTATGGTGCTATATCATGTACTTTAAGTTTTAATGGCAAACTATAAGTTATTTGGATGAGATTTGTGGTTAATCTTCTTGAACTAAACAAGTGGTAGTAGGGTTAGTTAGTTTGCCTACCATGCGTTTGATGAAATGCTTGAACTTTGTTTATCGTGGTTTTTGAAGTATTAACATGTTTTAGACCCTTTTGAGTTAGATTTAACACTTGACATGTTGTTTAAGTGAAAACCATGAAAGGATGAAGGTTGGTTAAATAAGTGAACTTGTGGACTGTTTTCTTTCTTCTTGGCTGACCGGTTTTGAAGGAGAGGTTTCTCCTTGATTTTGTGGTTCTTTTAAAGTTCTTAATCGAACTTACTCTTGAATTCTTGAGTTCATCGCTTAGGATTCAAATCAGACTTTATCGATTAGTTTGTTCCCTAATCGTAGTGTCTCTTCATCCATCATTATTTGCTTAAGGTTGCTGATTACCTTCGTGTGTCAGAGGTCTTGAGTTCATGAGAACAATCAAGTTCAATTTCTATTGGGAGAAAAGATCCAACTCTGATATTACAAAGTTTGGAGGTTCTAGGAGGGTCTTCCCCTAGGGTTGCTCATCAAATATTAAACCAACTTTTCTTCATTTTCTCCCTCCAAAAAGTCGGCCATCTTGAAGCTTCTCAAGGAAGAGAGAAAACTCCATTTCTCTTGCTTTCTAACCCTAGCTTAAACTTGAACAAAAATCATAAGACCAAGAGCTTGAGTTGGTGAGTGATTTGCCTTCAACCCTAGAGTGTGTTTTCAAGCTTGAAACTTTTGGTTTGGTGGTTGTTTTGGGTGACTTAAGCTTCTTACAAGAGAGGTAAACAATCTTTAAATCTTGGTTTTATGGTGCTATATCATGTACTTTAAGTTTTAATGGCAAACTATAAGTTATTTGGATGAGATTTGTGGTTAATCTTCTTGAACTAAACAAGTGGTAGTAGGGTTAGTTAGTTTGCCTACCATGTGTTTGATGAAATGCTTGAACTTTGTTTATCGTGGTTTTTGAAGTATTAACATGTTTTAGACCCTTTTGAGTTAGATTTAACACTTGACATGTTGTTTAAGTGAAAACCATGAAAGGATGAAGGTTGGTTAAATAAGTGAACTTGTGGACTGTTTTCTTTCTTCTTGGCTGACCGGTTTTGAAGGAGAGGTTTCTCCTTGATTTTGTGGTTCTTTTAAAGTTCTTAATCGAACTTACTCTTGAATTCTTGAGTTCATCGCTTAGGATTCAAATCAGACTTTATCGATTAGTTTGTTCCCTAATCGTAGTGTCTCTTCATCCATCATTATTTGCTTAAGGTTGCTGATTACCTTCGTGTGTCAGAGGTCTTGAGTTCATGAGAACAATCAAGTTCAATTTCTATTGGGAGAAAAGATCCAACTCTGATATTACAAAGTTTGGAGGTTCTAGGAGGGTCTTCCCCTAGGGTTGCTCATCAAATATTAAACCAACTTTTCTTCATTTTCTCCCTCCAAAAAGTCGGCCATCTTGAAGCTTCTCAAGGAAGAGAGAAAACTCCATTTCTCTTGCTTTCTAACCCTAGCTTAAACTTGAACAAAAATCATAAGACCAAGAGCTTGAGTTGGTGAGTGATTTGCCTTCAACCCTAGAGTGTGTTTTCAAGCTTGAAACTTTTGGTTTGGTGGTTGTTTTGGGTGACTTAAGCTTCTTACAAGAGAGGTAAACAATCTTTAAATCTTGGTTTTATGGTGCTATATCATGTACTTTAAGTTTTAATGGCAAACTATAAGTTATTTGGATGAGATTTGTGGTTAATCTTCTTGAACTAAACAAGTGGTAGTAGGGTTAGTTAGTTTGCCTACCATGCGTTTGATGAAATGCTTGAACTTTGTTTATCGTGGTTTTTGAAGTATTAACATGTTTTAGACCCTTTTGAGTTAGATTTAACACTTGACATGTTGTTTAAGTGAAAACCATGAAAGGATGAAGGTTGGTTAAATAAGTGAACTTGTGGACTGTTTTCTTTCTTCTTGGCTGACCGGTTTTGAAGGAGAGGTTTCTCCTTGATTTTGTGGTTCTTTTAAAGTTCTTAATCGAACTTACTCTTGAATTCTTGAGTTCATCGCTTAGGATTCAAATCAGACTTTATCGATTAGTTTGTTCCCTAATCGTAGTGTCTCTTCATCCATCATTATTTGCTTAAGGTTGCTGATTACCTTCGTGTGTCAGAGGTCTTGAGTTCATGAGAACAATCAAGTTCAATTTCTATTGGGAGAAAAGATCCAACTCTGATATTACAAAGTTTGGAGGTTCTAGGAGGGTCTTCCCCTAGGGTTGCTCATCAAATATTAAACCAACTTTTCTTCATTTTCTCCCTCCAAAAAGTCGGCCATCTTGAAGCTTCTCAAGGAAGAGAGAAAACTCCATTTCTCTTGCTTTCTAACCCTAGCTTAAACTTGAACAAAAATCATAAGACCAAGAGCTTGAGTTGGTGAGTGATTTGCCTTCAACCCTAGAGTGTGTTTTCAAGCTTGAAACTTTTGGTTTGGTGGTTGTTTTGGGTGACTTAAGCTTCTTACAAGAGAGGTAAACAATCTTTAAATCTTGGTTTTATGGTGCTATATCATGTACTTTAAGTTTTAATGGCAAACTATAAGTTATTTGGATGAGATTTGTGGTTAATCTTCTTGAACTAAACAAGTGGTAGTAGGGTTAGTTAGTTTGCCTACCATGCGTTTGATGAAATGCTTGAACTTTGTTTATCGTGGTTTTTGAAGTATTAACATGTTTTAGACCCTTTTGAGTTAGATTTAACACTTGACATGTTGTTTAAGTGAAAACCATGAAAGGATGAAGGTTGGTTAAATAAGTGAACTTGTGGACTGTTTTCTTTCTTCTTGGCTGACCGGTTTTGAAGGAGAGGTTTCTCCTTGATTTTGTGGTTCTTTTAAAGTTCTTAATCGAACTTACTCTTGAATTCTTGAGTTCATCGCTTAGGATTCAAATCAGACTTTATCGATTAGTTTGTTCCCTAATCGTAGTGTCTCTTCATCCATCATTATTTGCTTAAGGTTGCTGATTACCTTCGTGTGTCAGAGGTCTTGAGTTCATGAGAACAATCAAGTTCAATTTCTATTGGGAGAAAAGATCCAACTCTGATATTACAAAGTTTGGAGGTTCTAGGAGGGTCTTCCCCTAGGGTTGCTCATCAAATATTAAACCAACTTTTCTTCATTTTCTCCCTCCAAAAAGTCGGCCATCTTGAAGCTTCTCAAGGAAGAGAGAAAACTCCATTTCTCTTGCTTTCTAACCCTAGCTTAAACTTGAACAAAAATCATAAGACCAAGAGCTTGAGTTGGTGAGTGATTTGCCTTCAACCCTAGAGTGTGTTTTCAAGCTTGAAACTTTTGGTTTGGTGGTTGTTTTGGGTGACTTAAGCTTCTTACAAGAGAGGTAAACAATCTTTAAATCTTGGTTTTATGGTGCTATATCATGTACTTTAAGTTTTAATGGCAAACTATAAGTTATTTGGATGAGATTTGTGGTTAATCTTCTTGAACTAAACAAGTGGTAGTAGGGTTAGTTAGTTTGCCTACCATGCGTTTGATGAAATGCTTGAACTTTGTTTATCGTGGTTTTTGAAGTATTAACATGTTTTAGACCCTTTTGAGTTAGATTTAACACTTGACATGTTGTTTAAGTGAAAACCATGAAAGGATGAAGGTTGGTTAAATAAGTGAACTTGTGGACTGTTTTCTTTCTTCTTGGCTGACCGGTTTTGAAGGAGAGGTTTCTCCTTGATTTTGTGGTTCTTTTAAAGTTCTTAATCGAACTTACTCTTGAATTCTTGAGTTCATCGCTTAGGATTCAAATCAGACTTTATCGATTAGTTTGTTCCCTAATCGTAGTGTCTCTTCATCCATCATTATTTGCTTAAGGTTGCTGATTACCTTCGTGTGTCAGAGGTCTTGAGTTCATGAGAACAATCAAGTTCAATTTCTATTGGGAGAAAAGATCCAACTCTGATATTACAAAGTTTGGAGGTTCTAGGAGGGTCTTCCCCTAGGGTTGCTCATCAAATATTAAACCAACTTTTCTTCATTTTCTCCCTCCAAAAAGTCGGCCATCTTGAAGCTTCTCAAGGAAGAGAGAAAACTCCATTTCTCTTGCTTTCTAACCCTAGCTTAAACTTGAACAAAAATCATAAGACCAAGAGCTTGAGTTGGTGAGTGATTTGCCTTCAACCCTAGAGTGTGTTTTCAAGCTTGAAACTTTTGGTTTGGTGGTTGTTTTGGGTGACTTAAGCTTCTTACAAGAGAGGTAAACAATCTTTAAATCTTGGTTTTATGGTGCTATATCATGTACTTTAAGTTTTAATGGCAAACTATAAGTTATTTGGATGAGATTTGTGGTTAATCTTCTTGAACTAAACAAGTGGTAGTAGGGTTAGTTAGTTTGCCTACCATGCGTTTGATGAAATGCTTGAACTTTGTTTATCGTGGTTTTTGAAGTATTAACATGTTTTAGACCCTTTTGAGTTAGATTTAACACTTGACATGTTGTTTAAGTGAAAACCATGAAAGGATGAAGGTTGGTTAAATAAGTGAACTTGTGGACTGTTTTCTTTCTTCTTGGCTGACCGGTTTTGAAGGAGAGGTTTCTCCTTGATTTTGTGGTTCTTTTAAAGTTCTTAATCGAACTTACTCTTGAATTCTTGAGTTCATCGCTTAGGATTCAAATCAGACTTTATCGATTAGTTTGTTCCCTAATCGTAGTGTCTCTTCATCCATCATTATTTGCTTAAGGTTGCTGATTACCTTCGTGTGTCAGAGGTCTTGAGTTCATGAGAACAATCAAGTTCAATTTCTATTGGGAGAAAAGATCCAACTCTGATATTACAAAGTTTGGAGGTTCTAGGAGGGTCTTCCCCTAGGGTTGCTCATCAAATATTAAACCAACTTTTCTTCATTTTCTCCCTCCAAAAAGTCGGCCATCTTGAAGCTTCTCAAGGAAGAGAGAAAACTCCATTTCTCTTGCTTTCTAACCCTAGCTTAAACTTGAACAAAAATCATAAGACCAAGAGCTTGAGTTGGTGAGTGATTTGCCTTCAACCCTAGAGTGTGTTTTCAAGCTTGAAACTTTTGGTTTGGTGGTTGTTTTGGGTGACTTAAGCTTCTTACAAGAGAGGTAAACAATCTTTAAATCTTGGTTTTATGGTGCTATATCATGTACTTTAAGTTTTAATGGCAAACTATAAGTTATTTGGATGAGATTTGTGGTTAATCTTCTTGAACTAAACAAGTGGTAGTAGGGTTAGTTAGTTTGCCTACCATGCGTTTGATGAAATGCTTGAACTTTGTTTATCGTGGTTTTTGAAGTATTAACATGTTTTAGACCCTTTTGAGTTAGATTTAACACTTGACATGTTGTTTAAGTGAAAACCATGAAAGGATGAAGGTTGGTTAAATAAGTGAACTTGTGGACTGTTTTCTTTCTTCTTGGCTGACCGGTTTTGAAGGAGAGGTTTCTCCTTGATTTTGTGGTTCTTTTAAAGTTCTTAATCGAACTTACTCTTGAATTCTTGAGTTCATCGCTTAGGATTCAAATCAGACTTTATCGATTAGTTTGTTCCCTAATCGTAGTGTCTCTTCATCCATCATTATTTGCTTAAGGTTGCTGATTACCTTCGTGTGTCAGAGGTCTTGAGTTCATGAGAACAATCAAGTTCAATTTCTATTGGGAGAAAAGATCCAACTCTGATATTACAAAGTTTGGAGGTTCTAGGAGGGTCTTCCCCTAGGGTTGCTCATCAAATATTAAACCAACTTTTCTTCATTTTCTCCCTCCAAAAAGTCGGCCATCTTGAAGCTTCTCAAGGAAGAGAGAAAACTCCATTTCTCTTGCTTTCTAACCCTAGCTTAAACTTGAACAAAAATCATAAGACCAAGAGCTTGAGTTGGTGAGTGATTTGCCTTCAACCCTAGAGTGTGTTTTCAAGCTTGAAACTTTTGGTTTGGTGGTTGTTTTGGGTGACTTAAGCTTCTTACAAGAGAGGTAAACAATCTTTAAATCTTGGTTTTATGGTGCTATATCATGTACTTTAAGTTTTAATGGCAAACTATAAGTTATTTGGATGAGATTTGTGGTTAATCTTCTTGAACTAAACAAGTGGTAGTAGGGTTAGTTAGTTTGCCTACCATGCGTTTGATGAAATGCTTGAACTTTGTTTATCGTGGTTTTTGAAGTATTAACATGTTTTAGACCCTTTTGAGTTAGATTTAACACTTGACATGTTGTTTAAGTGAAAACCATGAAAGGATGAAGGTTGGTTAAATAAGTGAACTTGTGGACTGTTTTCTTTCTTCTTGGCTGACCGGTTTTGAAGGAGAGGTTTCTCCTTGATTTTGTGGTTCTTTTAAAGTTCTTAATCGAACTTACTCTTGAATTCTTGAGTTCATCGCTTAGGATTCAAATCAGACTTTATCGATTAGTTTGTTCCCTAATCGTAGTGTCTCTTCATCCATCATTATTTGCTTAAGGTTGCTGATTACCTTCGTGTGTCAGAGGTCTTGAGTTCATGAGAACAATCAAGTTCAATTTCTATTGGGAGAAAAGATCCAACTCTGATATTACAAAGTTTGGAGGTTCTAGGAGGGTCTTCCCCTAGGGTTGCTCATCAAATATTAAACCAACTTTTCTTCATTTTCTCCCTCCAAAAAGTCGGCCATCTTGAAGCTTCTCAAGGAAGAGAGAAAACTCCATTTCTCTTGCTTTCTAACCCTAGCTTAAACTTGAACAAAAATCATAAGACCAAGAGCTTGAGTTGGTGAGTGATTTGCCTTCAACCCTAGAGTGTGTTTTCAAGCTTGAAACTTTTGGTTTGGTGGTTGTTTTGGGTGACTTAAGCTTCTTACAAGAGAGGTAAACAATCTTTAAATCTTGGTTTTATGGTGCTATATCATGTACTTTAAGTTTTAATGGCAAACTATAAGTTATTTGGATGAGATTTGTGGTTAATCTTCTTGAACTAAACAAGTGGTAGTAGGGTTAGTTAGTTTGCCTACCATGCGTTTGATGAAATGCTTGAACTTTGTTTATCGTGGTTTTTGAAGTATTAACATGTTTTAGACCCTTTTGAGTTAGATTTAACACTTGACATGTTGTTTAAGTGAAAACCATGAAAGGATGAAGGTTGGTTAAATAAGTGAACTTGTGGACTGTTTTCTTTCTTCTTGGCTGACCGGTTTTGAAGGAGAGGTTTCTCCTTGATTTTGTGGTTCTTTTAAAGTTCTTAATCGAACTTACTCTTGAATTCTTGAGTTCATCGCTTAGGATTCAAATCAGACTTTATCGATTAGTTTGTTCCCTAATCGTAGTGTCTCTTCATCCATCATTATTTGCTTAAGGTTGCTGATTACCTTCGTGTGTCAGAGGTCTTGAGTTCATGAGAACAATCAAGTTCAATTTCTATTGGGAGAAAAGATCCAACTCTGATATTACAAAGTTTGGAGGTTCTAGGAGGGTCTTCCCCTAGGGTTGCTCATCAAATATTAAACCAACTTTTCTTCATTTTCTCCCTCCAAAAAGTCGGCCATCTTGAAGCTTCTCAAGGAAGAGAGAAAACTCCATTTCTCTTGCTTTCTAACCCTAGCTTAAACTTGAACAAAAATCATAAGACCAAGAGCTTGAGTTGGTGAGTGATTTGCCTTCAACCCTAGAGTGTGTTTTCAAGCTTGAAACTTTTGGTTTGGTGGTTGTTTTGGGTGACTTAAGCTTCTTACAAGAGAGGTAAACAATCTTTAAATCTTGGTTTTATGGTGCTATATCATGTACTTTAAGTTTTAATGGCAAACTATAAGTTATTTGGATGAGATTTGTGGTTAATCTTCTTGAACTAAACAAGTGGTAGTAGGGTTAGTTAGTTTGCCTACCATGTGTTTGATGAAATGCTTGAACTTTGTTTATCGTGGTTTTTGAAGTATTAACATGTTTTAGACCCTTTTGAGTTAGATTTAACACTTGACATGTTGTTTAAGTGAAAACCATGAAAGGATGAAGGTTGGTTAAATAAGTGAACTTGTGGACTGTTTTCTTTCTTCTTGGCTGACCGGTTTTGAAGGAGAGGTTTCTCCTTGATTTTGTGGTTCTTTTAAAGTTCTTAATCGAACTTACTCTTGAATTCTTGAGTTCATCGCTTAGGATTCAAATCAGACTTTATCGATTAGTTTGTTCCCTAATCGTAGTGTCTCTTCATCCATCATTATTTGCTTAAGGTTGCTGATTACCTTCGTGTGTCAGAGGTCTTGAGTTCATGAGAACAATCAAGTTCAATTTCTATTGGGAGAAAAGATCCAACTCTGATATTACAAAGTTTGGAGGTTCTAGGAGGGTCTTCCCCTAGGGTTGCTCATCAAATATTAAACCAACTTTTCTTCATTTTCTCCCTCCAAAAAGTCGGCCATCTTGAAGCTTCTCAAGGAAGAGAGAAAACTCCATTTCTCTTGCTTTCTAACCCTAGCTTAAACTTGAACAAAAATCATAAGACCAAGAGCTTGAGTTGGTGAGTGATTTGCCTTCAACCCTAGAGTGTGTTTTCAAGCTTGAAACTTTTGGTTTGGTGGTTGTTTTGGGTGACTTAAGCTTCTTACAAGAGAGGTAAACAATCTTTAAATCTTGGTTTTATGGTGCTATATCATGTACTTTAAGTTTTAATGGCAAACTATAAGTTATTTGGATGAGATTTGTGGTTAATCTTCTTGAACTAAACAAGTGGTAGTAGGGTTAGTTAGTTTGCCTACCATGCGTTTGATGAAATGCTTGAACTTTGTTTATCGTGGTTTTTGAAGTATTAACATGTTTTAGACCCTTTTGAGTTAGATTTAACACTTGACATGTTGTTTAAGTGAAAACCATGAAAGGATGAAGGTTGGTTAAATAAGTGAACTTGTGGACTGTTTTCTTTCTTCTTGGCTGACCGGTTTTGAAGGAGAGGTTTCTCCTTGATTTTGTGGTTCTTTTAAAGTTCTTAATCGAACTTACTCTTGAATTCTTGAGTTCATCGCTTAGGATTCAAATCAGACTTTATCGATTAGTTTGTTCCCTAATCGTAGTGTCTCTTCATCCATCATTATTTGCTTAAGGTTGCTGATTACCTTCGTGTGTCAGAGGTCTTGAGTTCATGAGAACAATCAAGTTCAATTTCTATTGGGAGAAAAGATCCAACTCTGATATTACAAAGTTTGGAGGTTCTAGGAGGGTCTTCCCCTAGGGTTGCTCATCAAATATTAAACCAACTTTTCTTCATTTTCTCCCTCCAAAAAGTCGGCCATCTTGAAGCTTCTCAAGGAAGAGAGAAAACTCCATTTCTCTTGCTTTCTAACCCTAGCTTAAACTTGAACAAAAATCATAAGACCAAGAGCTTGAGTTGGTGAGTGATTTGCCTTCAACCCTAGAGTGTGTTTTCAAGCTTGAAACTTTTGGTTTGGTGGTTGTTTTGGGTGACTTAAGCTTCTTACAAGAGAGGTAAACAATCTTTAAATCTTGGTTTTATGGTGCTATATCATGTACTTTAAGTTTTAATGGCAAACTATAAGTTATTTGGATGAGATTTGTGGTTAATCTTCTTGAACTAAACAAGTGGTAGTAGGGTTAGTTAGTTTGCCTACCATGTGTTTGATGAAATGCTTGAACTTTGTTTATCGTGGTTTTTGAAGTATTAACATGTTTTAGACCCTTTTGAGTTAGATTTAACACTTGACATGTTGTTTAAGTGAAAACCATGAAAGGATGAAGGTTGGTTAAATAAGTGAACTTGTGGACTGTTTTCTTTCTTCTTGGCTGACCGGTTTTGAAGGAGAGGTTTCTCCTTGATTTTGTGGTTCTTTTAAAGTTCTTAATCGAACTTACTCTTGAATTCTTGAGTTCATCGCTTAGGATTCAAATCAGACTTTATCGATTAGTTTGTTCCCTAATCGTAGTGTCTCTTCATCCATCATTATTTGCTTAAGGTTGCTGATTACCTTCGTGTGTCAGAGGTCTTGAGTTCATGAGAACAATCAAGTTCAATTTCTATTGGGAGAAAAGATCCAACTCTGATATTACAAAGTTTGGAGGTTCTAGGAGGGTCTTCCCCTAGGGTTGCTCATCAAATATTAAACCAACTTTTCTTCATTTTCTCCCTCCAAAAAGTCGGCCATCTTGAAGCTTCTCAAGGAAGAGAGAAAACTCCATTTCTCTTGCTTTCTAACCCTAGCTTAAACTTGAACAAAAATCATAAGACCAAGAGCTTGAGTTGGTGAGTGATTTGCCTTCAACCCTAGAGTGTGTTTTCAAGCTTGAAACTTTTGGTTTGGTGGTTGTTTTGGGTGACTTAAGCTTCTTACAAGAGAGGTAAACAATCTTTAAATCTTGGTTTTATGGTGCTATATCATGTACTTTAAGTTTTAATGGCAAACTATAAGTTATTTGGATGAGATTTGTGGTTAATCTTCTTGAACTAAACAAGTGGTAGTAGGGTTAGTTAGTTTGCCTACCATGTGTTTGATGAAATGCTTGAACTTTGTTTATCGTGGTTTTTGAAGTATTAACATGTTTTAGACCCTTTTGAGTTAGATTTAACACTTGACATGTTGTTTAAGTGAAAACCATGAAAGGATGAAGGTTGGTTAAATAAGTGAACTTGTGGACTGTTTTCTTTCTTCTTGGCTGACCGGTTTTGAAGGAGAGGTTTCTCCTTGATTTTGTGGTTCTTTTAAAGTTCTTAATCGAACTTACTCTTGAATTCTTGAGTTCATCTGATACGAACCAAGAGACACCATTGAGCATAGTTCGAGTACCCCTAGGACCCGTGACGCGAGCACGTGCTAAGAAGATACGTGAGGACCTCCAAGGGCTTGTTCGTGAGGTGCAAAGACAAGAAATTGTTCCCAAGGTCATTGAGGGACTTGAACATGAAGGATTGAAGGTTGTCCATGTTGTTCGAGTCAAGGAGGACCACGATTGAAGGCGTCCTAAGTCGAGCTTGGCGTTAGCCGTTTAATTAGCTAGCTTGGAGTCTTGTTTAGTCATTTTATTTAAAGAATAAAATCGGCCAGCTTGCTACAATGAAGGAGCCGATCCTAAAGTTCCTAAAATGAAGGAACGTTTTGTCATGTTTAGCCTTTTCCAATTCACTTTAGGTTTCTACTTGTATGGCTATAAATAGCCTACCTAGGGTCATGTTTTATGCAATTAAACATTCAATCAATACAATACAGTTTGAGAGTTTTCTTGGTTTCTCCAAGGCTTCTTGAATATCTTAGAATCCCTCTAAGTGTTCGTGACTTATCAATCTAGAATCGCACTAGATTGTGGCGTCTACTACCTTTATACCAAAGTTCGTTAACCACGTGATTAACGGGTTGAGGTCATCCGCTCCAAGCTTGGTACCCTCTTGTCGATCCTGAGTCTAATCTCTTACGGGTTTCGTCACAAGGTTGGCGACGTTCGTATCAGTTGGTAATCAGAGCTAGTTAAGAGGTATCACGTTATATCCCTTTTCCTTATTTTGAGTCAAGTTTATCGTGCCAATTCATGTTTAGGTCGCTAGGGTTTTATTCTAGCATGTTCAAAAATTCTGTTTTCGTGTTTTAGTTTGCTATCCGCAATTTCCAGATTTATTGCATCGTGTTCTTGTGTCTCGTTGTTGTTGTGGTTATTTGTGTTTGCCCAGAAAAAAAAAAAAAATCGTACTGTTCATCGGGTACTGTTCACCGATTACTATTCGCGTACTGTTCATCCGTGTCACTGTTCATCCGACTACAAAAATCTATTTGTGTGTTATCTTTTTGTGTTTTGTGTCTAGTTCAATAATAATAAAAAAAAAAAACAGAAACGAAAGCAATTTGCAGCCGCTAGGGTTTGTTTCTTGTTTCCTCTTATTGTGTCTCAAGTAGGATTGTGTTCTTGTGTGCAATCTGTCCAAAATCGTAGTCGCTACTTCCTATTGATTTTTTGTCCAGATTGTAGTGTTTGCTGTGTTGCTTTGGTTGTGAAAACAACCCAGCAAAAGGTGTCAAAAAAAAAAAAAGAAAAAGGTGTCGCGTACCATTGTTCTTGAATCGCGTTTGCTGGAATTTTTTTCTCCTTGAATTACCGAATCTGTTTTGCCTTGAAACTTGAACTTTTGTGTTGAATCTTGCAAATCTTGGATACCAAAACCTAACTTGGGTAGTTCTTGAGCTTCTTGATCGAAAATCTTGAAGTTCTTGGATCAACCAAGACTGATTTGGTGATTCTTGATCGAGGGTTCTTGAAACTTGGGAAGGGAACTTTTATTTTCTTGGCAAGCTCGCACTTTGATCCGAAAAATCAATTTGTTGGGACTGAATCTGAGTTCTTGAACAAATAGATTAGAGAGCCGCAAAGAAAGAAAAGGAAAAAAAAAAGGAGGAAAAAAAAAACGAAAAAAAAAAAAGAGAAAGAAAGAAAGTCTTGGCTCTAAGTCTTCTACTTGGAAACAAGTTCAATTCTTGATCTAATTCTAATCCTAAACCTATTGGGATTAAAGTCAGCCAAGAAAACCAAAAACCCAAATCTAACCCTTCCTAAAACACCCCAACCTTCCCACATCAGACCCAAACCACTCTCCCAAGCCCGTGTAACCCCAAAGCAAGCCCAAACAGCCGCACAACATCCCAAAACAGCACCAATACTCCATAAGAACCACCAGCCCGAGCCCAAAGGCAATAGCAAAACGGAATTCCAGCAAGCAAGAGTCAATAGCGTCGTATCTAGGCTTCATAAAATTCAGCTTTGAATTGTCGTTTATTCTGGGTCAGTCCTTTCATCTTGTCCGTCCAATTGCTACGAATTTTGTGACCTTGGTTGGTAAGTTGAACAACTCTAGAAGGAGTTCTAACTTCTTCAAGGAGTTAACCGAGGAGCCTTGAAAACACCTTGGTGAGGTCATTAGAGTGATTATACACGAGAGCGAGCATATACACGTGAGGAAGTGTGTGAGGTAAACTTTGCTTATTTCCATTATTATTTTGCTTATTTCCAAGCTTGGACCGAATTGAGACGACTAATGAGGAAGCGTTTCGTACCAAGTCACTACTACCGTGACTTGTACCAAAAGCTTCAAGCCCTTAGTCAAGGAGCTCGAAGTGTCGAAGACTACCATAAGGAGATGGAGGTACTTATGTTGCGAGCCGATATCACAGAGGATCGAGAAGCGACAATGGCGCGCTTCTTGAACGGATTAAGGACCGAAATCGCCGAGCAAGTGGAATTACACCATTATGTGGAGCTTGGTGACTTGGTGGAGAAAGCCATCAAGATTGAAAGGAGGATTAAGAGGAGGGGTCAGCCTAAGAGTTACTCCAACTTCTCACCCTCTTATCCTCGCACTACACCACCAAGGAAGGAAGACAAAGGGCCGAGTAGCTCTACGCCATCAAGACCAAGGCCGGAAATGACTAAATGGGAGTCTAAGGCAATACCAAGGACTGCCATTGAGTCGAGCATGGGGCGAAACCGAGATACCAAATGTTTCAAGTGCCAAGGCCGAGGGCACATCGCTAGTCAATGCCCAAACCAACGCACTATGATCATTTTACCAACTGGGGAGTTTCTCACCGACGATGAAGATGAAAAAGAGGAGTTGCCATCACTTGAGGAAGAAGAAGAAGAAGAGGAAGCATTGCCCGTCAACGAGCGAGTTGGACTCGTTGTTAGACGAGCCTTAGCAACTCAAGTCAAAACCGCCGACCAAGCACAAAGGGAGAACATCTTCTACACCCGATGCTATATCAAAGGAAAGGTATGTAGCTTGATCATCGATGGGGGAAGTTGTGCTAATGTTGCTAGTGCCTTGATGGTGGAGAAACTAGCACTACCCACTCTCCGCCATCCAACACCTTATCGTTTGCAATGGTTAAACGATAGTGGGGATGTTCGTGTCACCAAGCAAGTCCAAGTACCTTTCCAAATTGGAAAATATGAGGACATGGTGTTATGCGACGTAGTCCCTATGCAAGCATGCCACATATTATTAGGGAGGCCGTGGCAATTTGATAAGGGAGTCACATTCGATGGCGTTACCAATAAATACTCCTTCAAACAAGGCGCGAAGAGGATTGTTCTAGTGCCACTTACTCCTAGCCAAGTTCGTGAAGATCAAGAAAGCTTGATAAAGGAAAGTGAGCACGAGAATGAAAAGAAAAAGATGGAAAATGCCGAGAGCTCAAAAGAAAATGATAAGGCCGAGAAAATTGAGAGGAAAAAAGCACATGGTGGGCCGACCAAAATGGAAAAGAAAGAGAAAAGGCAAAATCTACTGATAAAAGCCAATGTAGTAAGAAAAGCCTTGAGTGTTAATACAACTATCTTTGTACTCTTGTGCAAAGAGGTGTTGGTTATTACAAGTGATCTTACTAACACTTTACCACCTAGTATTGTCTCCCTCTTGCAGGATTATGATGACGTCTTCCCCGATGAGATTCCAAATGGACTACCACCAATAAGGGGAATTGAACATCAAATCGACTTGGTTCCAGGTGCCCCACTTCCTAACAAACCAGCTTACAAAATGGGACCAGATGAAACAAAAGAGCTCCAACGCCAAATCGAAGAGCTCCTAACAAAAGGATGGGCGCGGGAAAGCTTGAGTCCGTGCGCGGTTCCCGTCATCTTGGTACCTAAAAAGGATGGAAGTTGGCGAATGTGCACTGACTGTAGGGCCGTCAATGCAATAACGGTAAAATATCGTCACCCGATTCCTAGACTTGATGATATGTTAGATGAGCTATATGGTGCTGTGATTTTCACTAAAATTGATCTAAAAAGCGGTTATCATCAAATTAGGATGAAAGAGGGAGATGAATGGAAAACGGCCTTTAAAACCAAACATGGATTGTATGAGTGGTTAGTTATGCCATTTGGTCTAACTAACGCACCTAGTACGTTCATGAGATTAATGAACCACGTACTTCGTCCATTTCTAGGAAAGTTTGTAGTTGTATATTTTGATGACATCCTGATTTATAGTAGGAGCCTGGATGAGCATGTTGAGCATGTGAAACTTGTTCTTGAAGTACTTCGAAGGGAAAAACTCTATGCTAACCTCAAGAAGTGCTCCTTTTGTACTGATCAACTTGTCTTCCTAGGCTTTGTTGTGAGTAAACAGGGAATCAAAGTGGACGAGGAGAAGGTCGAAGCAATTCGAGAATGGCCTACTCCAGGCACGGTGGGTGAGGTACGCAGCTTTCATGGTCTTGCTAGTTTTTATAGGCGATTTGTTAAAGATTTCAGCACCATTGCTGCACCTTTAACTGCTGTAATTAAGAAAAATGAGCCATTTGTGTGGGGTGATGCTCAAGAACGTGCTTTCCAAATGCTTAAACACCAACTCACACACGCACCATTACTTGCA
The DNA here is from genome assembly GCA_023065735.1 of Coffea humblotiana. NCBI lineage: Eukaryota > Viridiplantae > Streptophyta > Magnoliopsida > Gentianales > Rubiaceae > Coffea > Coffea humblotiana. Next base: position 8,143 of record JACYVW010000359.1, on the reverse strand, counting down.
TTACCATGCTTTGATAGGATGTTTGAAATAGAGTGTGATGCATCTGGGGTGGGTATAGGAGCTGTCTTAATGCAAGAGGGCAAACCAATTGCATACTTCAGTGAAAAACTCAATGGGGCAGCTTTGAACTATTCCACTTATGATAAAGAGTTGTATGCTTTAATTCGAGCTTTAGAGACTTGGCAACATTATTTGAGACCAAGGGAATTTGTTATACACACTGACCATGAATCGCTTAAACACATTAAGTCACAACATAAGTTGAACAAGCGTCATGTTAGGTGGATTGCATTTATTGAAACATTCCCTTATGTGATTAAATACAAAGTTGGGAAAACGAATGTTGTTGCTGATGCATTATCACGTCGTTACTCTTTACTCACTCAACTTGATGCAAGGCTATTAGGGTTTGAGTTAGTTAAAGAGCTATACTCCAATGACCCAGATCTCTCAGGTATTTATGATTCTTGTGGTTCAGCAACTCAAGGTAAATTCTACATCCTTGATGGATTTCTTTTCTACCTCAATCGACTGTGTATACCTAACTGCTCTATTCGCTCTTTACTCGTTAGGGAAGCACACGGAGGTGGCTTGATGGGACATTTTGGTGTGGCTAAAACCTTAGCTATCCTTCAAGAGCACTTCCACTGGCCAAGGATGAAGCGCGATGTGGAACGAATGGTGGCCAAGTGCATCACTTGTCACAAAGCTAAGTCCAAACTTCAACCCTATGGTCTCTATAGTCCGTTACCTGTACCTAAGGAACCTTGGACCGACATTTCCATGGATTTTGTTTTGGGGTTACCTAGGTCAAAGAGGGGTAATGATAGCATCTTTGTTATTGTTGATAGATTTTCAAAAATGGCACATTTTATACCATGTCACAAAACAGATGATGCATCTCACATTGCTGAATTGTTTTTCAAAGAAATAATTAGATTGCATGGCATACCTAGGACAATTGTCTCTGATAGGGATGTCAAATTTTTGAGTTACTTTTGGAAAACTTTGTGGGAAAAATTGGGTACTAAATTACTCTTTTCTACTACTAGTCACCCACAAACAGATGGCCAAACTGAGGTTGTCAACCGCACATTGTCTACACTCTTACGTGCCATCATTAGAAAAAATATTCGAACTTGGGAAGAGTGTTTACCCCATGTTGAGTTTGCATACAACCGCACGGTACATAGTTCTACTCATTTCTCACCATTTGAAATAGTCTATGGTTTTAACCCTTTAACACCACTAGACTTATCACCCTTACCTTCTTCTGAGTGCATTAACTTAGATGGTGCTAAACGAGCAGATTTTGTAAAGAAATTGCATGAGCAGGTCCGCTTAAACATTGAGCGAAGGAGGGATCAAGTGGCTCAAAGGGTTAACAAGGGCCGCCAACGCGTGGTGTTTGAGCCTGGAGATTGGGTGTGGTTACATCTACGAAAGGAGAGGTTCCCGGTCCAAAGGCGCAATAAACTCCTTCCACGAGGAGATGGGCCATTTCAAGTCATCAAGCGCATCAACGACAATGCTTACAAGCTAGACCTTCCCGGTGAGTACAATGTAAGCGCTACATTCAATGTCTCTGATCTATCTCCTTTTCTTGCAGACGATGAAGCTGATTTGAGGACAAATCCTTTTCAAGAGGAGGGGGATGATACGAACCAAGAGACACCATTGAGCATAGTTCGAGTACCCCTAGGACCCGTGACGCGAGCACGTGCTAAGAAGATACATGAGGACCTCCAAGGGCTTGTTCGTGAGGTGCAAAGACAAGAAATTGTTCCCAAGGTCATTGAGGGACTTGAACATGAAGGATTGAAGGTTGTCCATGTTGTTCGAGTCAAGGAGGACCACGATTGAAGGCGTCCTAAGTCGAGCTTGGCGTTAGCCGTTTAATTAGCTAGCTTGGAGTCTTGTTTAGTCATTTTATTTAAAGAATAAAATCGGCCAGCTTGCTACAATGAAGGAGCCGATCCAAAAGGTCCTAAAATGAAGGAACGTTTTGTCATGTTTAGCCTTTTCCAATTCACTTTAGGTTTCTACTTGTATGGCTATAAATAGCCTACCTAGGGTCATGTTTTATGCAATTAAACATTCAATCAATACAATACAGTTTGAGAGTTTTCTTGGTTTCTCCAAGGCTTCTTGAATATCTTAGAATCCCTCTAAGTGTTCGTGACTTATCAATCTAGAATCGCACTAGATTGTGGCGTCTACTACCTTTATACCAAAGTTCGTTAACCACGTGATTAACGGGTTGAGGTCATCCGCTCCAAGCTTGGTACCCTCTTGTCGATCCTGAGTCTAATCTCTTACGGGTTTCGTCACAAGGTTGGCGACGTTCGTATCATCATCGCTTAGGATTCAAATCAGACTTTATCGATTAGTTTGTTCCCTAATCGTAGTGTCTCTTCATCCATCATTATTTGCTTAAGGTTGCTGATTACCTTCGTGTGTCAGAGGTCTTGAGTTCAGGAGAACAATCAAGTTCTATTTCTATTGGGAGAAAAGATCCAACTCTGATATTACAAAGTTTGGAGGTTCTAGGAGGGTCTTCCCCTAGGGTTGCTCATCAAATATTAAACCAACTTTTCTTCATTTTCTCCCTCCAAAAAGTCGGCCATCTTGAAGCTTCTCAAGGAAGAGAGAAAACTCCATTTCTCTTGCTTTCTAACCCTAGCTTAAACTTGGACAAAAATCATAAGACCAAGAGCTTGAGTTGGTGAGTGATTTGCCTTCAACCCTAGAGTGTGTTTTCAAGCTTGAAACTTTTGGTTTGGTGGTTGTTTTGGGTGACTTAAGCTTCTTACAAGAGAGGTAAACAATCTTTAAATCTTGGTTTTATGGTGCTATATCATGTACTTTAAATTTTAATGGCAAACTATAAGTTATTTGGATGAGATTTGTGGTTAATCTTCTTGAACTAAACAAGTGGTAGTAGGGTTAGTTAGTTTGCCTACCATGTGTTTGACGAAATGTTTGAACTTTGTTTATCGTGGTTTTTGAAGTATTAACATGTTTTAGACCCTTTTGAGTTAGATTTAACACTTGACATGTTGTTTAAGTGAAAACCATGAAAGGATGAAGGTTGGTTAAATAAGTGAACTTGTGGACTGTTTTCTTTCTTCTTGGCTGACCGGTTTTGAAGGAGAGGTTTCTCCTTGATTTTGTGGTTCGTTTAAAGTTCTTAATCGAACTTACACTTGAATTCTTGAGTTCATCGCTTAGGATTCAAATCAGACTTTATCGATTAGTTTGTTCCCTAATCGTAGTGTCTCTTCATCCATCATTATTTGCTTAAGGTTGCTGATTACCTTCGTGTGTCAGAGGTCTTGAGTTCAGGAGAACAATCAAGTTCTATTTCTATTGGGAGAAAAGATCCAACTCTGATATTACAAAGTTTGGAGGTTCTAGGAGGGTCTTCCCCTAGGGTTGCTCATCAAATATTAAACCAACTTTTCTTCATTTTCTCCCTCCAAAAAGTCGGCCATCTTGAAGCTTCTCAAGGAAGAGAGAAAACTCCATTTCTCTTGCTTTCTAACCCTAGCTTAAACTTGGACAAAAATCATAAGACCAAGAGCTTGAGTTGGTGAGTGATTTGCCTTCAACCCTAGAGTGTGTTTTCAAGCTTGAAACTTTTGGTTTGGTGGTTGTTTTGGGTGACTTAAGCTTCTTACAAGAGAGGTAAACAATCTTTAAATCTTGGTTTTATGGTGCTATATCATGTACTTTAAGTTTTAATGGCAAACTATAAGTTATTTGGATGAGATTTGTGGTTAATCTTCTTGAACTAAACAAGTGGTAGTAGGGTTAGTTAGTTTGCCTACCATGTGTTTGATGAAATGTTTGAACTTTGTTTATCGTGGTTTTTGAAGTATTAACATGTTTTAGACCCTTTTGAGTTAGATTTAACACTTGACATGTTGTTTAAGTGAAAACCATGAAAGGATGAAGGTTGGTTAAATAAGTGAACTTGTGGACTGTTTTCTTTCTTCTTGGCTGACCGGTTTTGAAGGAGAGGTTTCTCCTTGATTTTGTGGTTCGTTTAAAGTTCTTAATCGAACTTACTCTTGAATTCTTGAGTTCATCGCTTAGGATTCAAATCAGACTTTATCGATTAGTTTGTTCCCTAATCGTAGTGTCTCTTCATCCATCATTATTTTGCTTAAGGTTGCTGATTACCTTCGTGTGTCAGAGGTCTTGAGTTCAGGAGAACAATCAAGTTCTATTTCTATTGGGAGAAAAGATCCAACTCTGATATTACAAAGTTTGGAGGTTCTAGGAGGGTCTTCCCCTAGGGTTGCTCATCAAATATTAAACCAACTTTTCTTCATTTTCTCCCTCCAAAAAGTCGGCCATCTTGAAGCTTCTCAAGGAAGAGAGAAAACTCCATTTCTCTTGCTTTCTAACCCTAGCTTAAACTTGGACAAAAATCATAAGACCAAGAGCTTGAGTTGGTGAGTGATTTGCCTTCAACCCTAGAGTGTGTTTTCAAGCTTGAAACTTTTGGTTTGGTGGTTGTTTTGGGTGACTTAAGCTTCTTACAAGAGAGGTAAACAATCTTTAAATCTTGGTTTTATGGTGCTATATCATGTACTTTAAGTTTTAATGGCAAACTATAAGTTATTTGGATGAGATTTGTGGTTAATCTTCTTGAACTAAACAAGTGGTAGTAGGGTTAGTTAGTTTGCCTACCATGTGTTTGATGAAATGTTTGAACTTTGTTTATCGTGGTTTTTTAAGTATTAACATGTTTTAGACCCTTTTGAGTTAGATTTAACACTTGACATGTTGTTTAAGTGAAAACCATGAAAGGATGAAGGTTGGTTAAATAAGTGAACTTGTGGACTGTTTTCTTTCTTCTTGGCTGACCGGTTTTGAAGGAGAGGTTTCTCCTTGATTTTGTGGTTCGTTTAAAGTTCTTAATCGAACTTACTCTTGAATTCTTGAGTTCATCGCTTAGGATTCAAATCAGACTTTATCGATTAGTTTGTTCCCTAATCGTAGTGTCTCTTCATCCATCATTATTTGCTTAAGGTTGCTGATTACCTTCGTGTGTCAGAGGTCTTGAGTTCAGGAGAACAATCAAGTTCTATTTCTATTGGGAGAAAAGATCCAACTCTGATATTACAAAGTTTGGAGGTTCTAGGAGGGTCTTCCCCTAGGGTTGCTCATCAAATATTAAACCAACTTTTCTTCATTTTCTCCCTCCAAAAAGTCGGCCATCTTGAAGCTTCTCAAGGAAGAGAGAAAACTCCATTTCTCTTGCTTTCTAACCCTAGCTTAAACTTGGACAAAATCATAAGACCAAGAGCTTGAGTTGGTGAGTGATTTGCCTTCAACCCTAGAGTGTGTTTTCAAGCTTGAAACTTTTGGTTTGGTGGTTGTTTTGGGTGACTTAAGCTTCTTACAAGAGAGGTAAACAATCTTTAAATCTTGGTTTTATGGTGCTATATCATGTACTTTAAGTTTTAATGGCAAACTATAAGTTATTTGGATGAGATTTGTGGTTAATCTTCTTGAACTAAACAAGTGGTAGTAGGGTTAGTTAGTTTGCCTACCATGTGTTTGATGAAATGTTTGAACTTTGTTTATCGTGGTTTTTGAAGTATTAACATGTTTTAGACCCTTTTGAGTTAGATTTAACACTTGACATGTTGTTTAAGTGAAAACCATGAAAGGATGAAGGTTGGTTAAATAAGTGAACTTGTGGACTGTTTTCTTTCTTCTTGGCTGACCGGTTTTGAAGGAGAGGTTTCTCCTTGATTTTGTGGTTCGTTTAAAGTTCTTAATCGAACTTACTCTTGAATTCTTGAGTTCATCTGATACGAACCAAGAGACACCATTGAGCATAGTTCGAGTACCCCTAGGACCCGTGACGCGAGCACGTGCTAAGAAGATACGTGAGGACCTCCAAGGGCTTGTTCGTGAGGTGCAAAGACAAGAAATTGTTCCCCAAGGTCATTGAGGGACTTGAACATGAAGGATTGAAGGTTGTCCATGTTGTTCGAGTCAAGGAGGACCACGATTGAAGGCGTCCTAAGTCGAGCTTGGCGTTAGCCGTTTAATTAGCTAGCTTGGAGTCTTGTTTAGTCATTTTATTTAAAGAATAAAATCGGCCAGCTTGCTACAATGAAGGAGCCGATCCTAAAGTTCCTAAAATGAAGGAACGTTTTGTCATGTTTAGCCTTTTCCAATTCACTTTAGGTTTCTACTTGTATGGCTATAAATAGCCTACCTAGGGTCATGTTTTATGCAATTAAACATTCAATCAATACAATACAGTTTGAGAGTTTTCTTGGTTTCTCCAAGGCTTCTTGAATATCTTAGAATCCCTCTAAGTGTTCGTGACTTATCAATCTAGAATCGCACTAGATTGTGGCGTCTACTACCTTTATACCAAAGTTTCGTTAACCACGTGATTAACGGGTTGAGGTCATCCGCTCCAAGCTTGGTACCCCTCTTGTCGATCCTGAGTCTAATCTCTTACGGGTTTCGTCACAAGGTTGGCGACGTTCGTATCAGTTGGTAATCAGAGCTAGTTAAGAGGTATCACGTTATATCCCTTTTCCTTATTTTGAGTCAAGTTTATCGTGCCAATTCATGTTTAGGTCGCTAGGGTTTTATTCTAGCATGTTCAAAAATTCTGTTTTCGTGTTTTAGTTTGCTATCCGCAATTTCCAGATTTATTGCATCGTGTTCTTGTGTCTCGTTGTTGTTGTGGTTATTTGTGTTTGCCCAGAAAAAAAAAAAAAAATCGTACTGTTCATCGGGTACTGTTCACCGATTACTATTCGCCGTACTGTTCATCCCGTGTCACTGTTCATCCGACTACAAAAATCTATTTGTGTGTTATCTTTTTGTGTTTTGTGTCTAGTTCAATAATAATAAAAAAAAAAAAAACAGAAACGAAAGCAATTTGCAGCCGCTAGGGTTTGTTTCTTGTTCCTCTTATTGTGTCTCAAGTAGGATTGTGTTCTTGTGTGCAATCTGTCCAAAATCGTAGTCGCTACTTCCTATTGATTTTTTGTCCAGATTGTAGTGTTTGCTGTGTTGCTTTGGTTGTGAAAACAACCCAGCAAAAGGTGTCAAAAAAAAAAAAGAAAAAGGTGTCGCGTACCATTGTTCTTGAATCGCGTTTGCTGGAATTTTTTTCTCCTTGAATTACCGAATCTGTTTTGCCTTGAAACTTGAAACTTTTGTGTTGAATCTTGCAAATCTTGGATACCAAAACCTAACTTGGTAGTTTCTTGAGCTTCTTGATCGAAAATCTTGAAGTTCTTTGGGATCAACCAAGACTGATTTGGTGATTCTTGATCGAGGGTTTCTTGAAACTTGGGAAGGGAACTTTTATTTTCTTGGCAAGCTCGCACTTTGATCCGAAAAATCAATTTGTTGGGACTGAATCTGAGTTCTTGAACAAATAGATTAGAGAGCCGCAAAGAAAGAAAAGGAAAAAAAAAGGAGGAAAAAAAAAAACGAAAAAAAAAAAAGAGAAAGAAAGAAAGTCTTGGCTCTAAGTCTTCTACTTGGAAACAAGTTCAATTCTTGATCTAATTCTAATCCTAAACCTATTGGGATTAAAGTCAGCCAAGAAAACCAAAAACCCAAATCTAACCCTTCCTAAAACACCCCAACCTTCCCACATCAGACCCAAACCACTCTCCCAAGCCCGTGTAACCCCAAAGCAAGCCCAAACAGCCGCACAACATCCCAAAACAGCACCAATACTCCATAAGAACCACCAGCCCGAGCCCAAAGGCAATAGCAAAACGGAATTCCAGCAAGCAAGAGTCAATAGCGTCGTATCTAGGCTTCATAAAATTCAGCTTTGAATTGTCGTTTATTCTGGGTCAGTCCTTTCATCTTGTCCGTCCAATTGCTACGAATTTTGTGACCTTGGTTGGTAAGTTGAACAACTCTAGAAGGAGTTCTAACTTCTTCAAGGAGTTAACCGAGGAGCCTTGAAAACACCTTGGTGAGGTCATTAGAGTGATTATACACGAGAGCGAGCATATACACGTGAGGAAGTGTGTGAGGTAAACTTTGCTTATTTCCATTATTATTTTGCTTATTTCCAAGCTTGGACCGAATTGAGACGACTAATGAGGAAGCGTTTCGTACCAAGTCACTACTACCG
>JACYVW010000358.1:0-23856 GCA_023065735.1 Coffea humblotiana | reverse complement strand
AAACCTCACGTAATGTGCTTGCCATCTCTGTATTTCTTAACAGCAATCTTCCTTTCACTCTCAAAATTCTATGCAGGTGGTAAGAGTAGCAGAACTAAAGAAACCTCGCCTCCAGAAAGCCAAGAAAGAAACAGCAATGTCTATTCATTCAAGAAAAGCAGAAGATTAAAATTAAGAGTAGTACTAATGATTCAGACAATGTCCCCGAATTCAGCCAATCATCACAGACAAGTTTAGTTTTGTTACTTTATGGGTAAAAATAATCCAGAGGATTAGGCACCCGCTCACCAATGTTGACCTCCTAACTACTCCATCCTGAGATGAAGGCATAAGTTTAGTTTTTTGGGTTTTATTCAATGATCCATGTCAGAATTGCTGACAACCAGCCAAACATCATGAGTCATGACATTGGAACCAAAAAACAAAGAAAAGAAAAAAGCGAAAAAACAAAGAAGATATTGCATCAAGACAGTATATTATTATCAACGAGAATATAGTATTAGGGAAAAGATTACCCAACAGGCCAGAACAAAGACAATATGTCTAATGTCTTCATCCCACCCACCTAATCCATTTAAAAAAAAAAAAATTACTCCCTCCGTCCCACCCACGTAATCCATTTCAAAAAAGCTAATCTTACCTTTCTGAATCATGACACGAAATAAAAACTTAAAAAAAATGGAAAGAAAAATATAGTATGTCTTTAATAAGAATAAACTACTTAAAAAACACCAGAGAAAACTTCTGAAAAGGACAAAATGAAAAAAGTAGGACTGCATTCTATATTTGCGATCTCTCAGATGTGCTGCAACTGGCATACACCCATAGGTGCAAATATTTTGTTGTTTTGGCTTAATTGTTGATGGAAAAAAGTCCACCAACCGAGAGTCAAGAGTCAATCTACCACTGTTAAATTTCAACTATGGTGCTATTTGGAATTAAGTTTCGCAATCTGCCAGAAAAAATCAACTCGACCAGTTCTTATGCAGTAATTCGTATTAATAACAACAAAGATCGAGTTTTTCAACTTGGGTTTTCAAGTATTAAATAAAATCAGCTAGGCAGCAAGTTCCAGTTGAATCAACAAAAGGATAAATTTGGCAACTCTAGAAAATATATGTATATATGTTTCGATGCAATTGTAGATACAGAGGAAAGAAAGAGCAAAACCTGAAGGTTTTGGAGAGAGATACTCTGCTGCTGCTGCTGAGAAATTTGAAACAAGAAAACACCGAGAAAAAGAAAGAAAAGAAGTAAAATAGAAAAGATTTTGTCTTTTGATAGCTGAAGAAGAGTACATTGTATCTTGTAGAGACTAGAGTTTCCGCAAAATCAACAGAGCACAATATTGTGGTTGGAGAGCGATGATTGTGTGAGCACCATATTGCATACAACGGAGGAAGCTCCAAAGAGAAGTGCAGTAAAATCATAGCCAGTGCCATTTTTGCTTCTAACATGGCAAAATTTTGTCCAAGGCAAATCCAGGGTCCCCAACCAACTGGAAAATAAGCAAGCTGCCATTTATTTGCCTTCAAAACTCCTTCACTAAATCTCTCTGGATTGAATTCGTTTGCGTCCTCACCCCATAAAGTTGTTGTCATGTTGTAGAATGACAGCAGGCAATAAGAGCTGCACTCCAGCTGGGAAAATGAGTTCCCTTCCTGTTTGGATTGCGGTTTTCTATTAGAAAATTGTGTCGTTTTTCGTGATCACATTTCTCTATTACCTTTTTCCCTCACATACATCAAATCGCTACAGTAATTTTTCCATGAAAAATGACGAAAAATGCAATCCAAACGGAGAGTTTCTTTGTTAGTCATTCGAGAAAGCACCAACCCAGGTGGATACAGCCTCAGAACCTCATTCAAGATCATACTTATCTGTCACAAGACAGAAAGTTCTAATAAATAGGTCAAAGATATAGATTAGCAATTCAAAAAAATAAAAATAAAAATAAAAATCTTGCAGGAGAAATAAATAGAAATTGAAGGGAAGTTACAGGGGAGTAATTTGTATGTGCATTTTAAAAGTGAATCACTAGATATGGTAGGGCTGCAGGGGTGCAGATGAGTGAAACACCATCCATCTACTGGAAGCCTCGTTGAGTCAAAGCTTGAATTCATGACCGAGCTTGAGCCAACTTCAATCGATTGAAGGGCTTGATGAGTTTGAATTTGAGCATAATACGTGAGGCCTAAAGCTCGTCCAACTTTATCGTTATATATATATATATATAACAAATTACACTTTACCCCCTTGTGGTATAGCTAATTTTCACATAACTTTTCTATAGTTTTAAAAGTTATATATAAACCCCTCATAGTTTTATATTAAAGTGTCAAAATGACGAAAATGATCATCCGTAACAGAACATATAAAAATGTCGAAATTACCCTTATTTAAAAATTGGATCCATTTGAATTAACTATTTTTGGGGGTGTTTTTAAAAAATTTTACTATAGCAGAGTTTTTATAGTATATTTTGGGATATTTTTAGAAAATATTTTGGGATATTTAAGAGTAGAAGAGTTTTAGAATATATTTTGGGATATTTTTTAAACATTAAAAAAATTTAGACTACTTTTTAGAGTACCTTTTAGAGTACTTTTTTGAAAAACTCAGCAATCCAAACAGAGCCTAATAGGTGAAGTAACCAAATATATAAACATAATATATATGACACTCTAATTCCGTATGATTTTATATTTTATTATATAACCTCCCTATAGATTAATGCTTTATCATAAAAGAATGCCTAGATGTATCATATGACTCCATACTTTTCAATCCTCTTACAACCCCAGAAGAAAATAAAGGGATGAGTTTTTACTCTACCAAATTATGCTATAATGCGGTAGGAAGTTATTCAGTTTTCACAAAAGTAGAGTTGAAAAAAATTACAAAAAAGAGAAAAGCTAGATTGGATTCAACGAAGTCTGGTTGAAAATGGAACTAGAGGAGTTTAATTCATAAAATATTCTAAAATAGAAATTTTGCCATCAAGATTTTTTTTTCCTTTTCTTTCTTTAATCTGGGGGAGGGGGAGGTTGATAAGCATAGTCTATTCCTATCAACCATTTTCTTGAAATTCTACATGATAAATACCATCCATTGATACCAATATGAAACGATGACCATTGCTTCTGAGACAGCGATAGCAATTATGAAGAATGCTGTTCGCATGGATAAGAAATTATGAAGAATGGCACATTCAGTCACTTCAAGTTCAGTGTTACATCATATAGTTTGATTTCTAGTTTTAAGTCCAAGCTGAATGTAGGACAAAAGAAAAAAAAATTAAACTGGACCATATGCCAATAGTTGAAGGTAATTATAGTTTTCAGGAAAATCTGCTTAACATGTATCATCCTTGCTGTTTTGTGGATAAGGGATTTATTCTTATTGTGTACTTCTGCAACATTTATCAGGTGATGTTCCTCATTTGTTGGAGGTTTGATAACCTCAGTTTCTTATTATTGTTTTTTTTCCAACCAACAGTCATTTGTTTGTTATGGATGCCACTTGAGTTCTGATTTATGTTCAGACTTCTTCCTAGACCGTTTTCCCATCTATGTAAGGAATAATTAATTTCAATAAATCCATCTCATTAAATTACTCTGCCTCCTGGACATTTAGATTAGATTGTCATGGAGACTTATGAAAGCATTAAAATTTGTGATGCTAAATTTGATGACTAAAGTAAATCTACATTTGCTATATCTAAAGTTAGGATGGGAAAGTAATTTAAAGTTGCAGCAAGCATCATTTAGTTTGCTCTTACATGTCCTCAAAAGAGAATAGATTATAATTTAGCTATTTATGTGACCATTTTAGAACCAAAATCATATCTCATTTTGGATGATAGCCTGAGTTCTTGGTAAAGAAAAAAAAAACAAAAGGAAAAAGTGAATTATACTTGCTTTTTGTATCATAAAATGTCAATGCATGAAGTATAAGCTGAATTACATTTGATGTTCAGATGCTAGCAATTGGCAAACTGCAGTTTTGTCTTTTCATTGAAGCTAAAATTTGTACAAGTACATTACATTACAAACTGCAGGGTTTTTAGACTAAAGATCAAAGCTGCTTGAGTTCTCGCCTACCTTGGTCCAGATAAAACTGAAGGCAACAATGGACTAGCATCATCAACAGCTTCCTGTTCTTGATCAGCAGTTGCCACCATATTAACTACCGATGAATTTGTGAAGTCGAAGTTTAAATTGGTTTCAGCTGCTACTAGACCTTCCAATGCTTTAACTACCAATGACATTGAAGGCCTCTTGGTGAACTCACTCTGCAGACACCATGCACCAATCTTCATCACATCAATAGCTTCCTCCATGTGGATCAGCATATCCTCACTTTTCTTGTCAACAATGTCCTGAAGTCTCTCTTCTAGTGCTTTTCTCTTGAAAAGACCGAGCAGATGGCTATTCTCTCCAGTCATGGACCAATCCACATTCTTCCTCCCACAGATGATCTCCATGATGACAACGCCAAAGCTGTAAACATCAACTTTTTCTGTTATACCTGAGTGCAGCCATTCGGGAGCCAAGTAACCCGGCGTTCCTCTCATCCTTGTAACAACTCTACTTTGATCCTTTTCAAGAAAGCTTTGACAATCCAAAATCAGAAACTTTTGCATTGAAATTTTGATCTAAGAGAACGTTTTGGGGTTTTACATCAAAGTGGATTATTTTCTTACAGCACTCTTCATGGAGATAAGCTAATCCCTTAGCAATGTCCAAGATGATTTTTCTTCTTGTATGCCATGGAAGAGGAGATTTTTCTGTACCACCAAATATCCAGGTATCAAGAGATCCATTAGCCATGTATTCATAAATCAGAAGCCTATGTGACTTTTCAGAGCAATATCCAACAAGCTTCACCAAATTAATATGGTGAATGCTACCTATTGTGTTTACTTCCACTAAAAATGAATCCTTCACCTGGCCAAAACCATCAAGGTATTTTACTGCTATTTTGGTGCCATTGTCAAGTATTCCTTCATAGACAGAACCAAATCCTCCTTGCCCAAGTTTCCTGCTGAAATTTTCTGTTGTTTTTTTCAACATCTCATACGAGTATCTTTTAGGCATTCCTGGTAAGTGGTCAAGCAAATCCATTTCAATTTCCTTCAATTCTTTTAATCTTTTCCTGAAAAGAAAGAGGCAACACCCACCAACGCAAAGCGAAGCAGAAAAAGCTCCTAAAGTCAATGCCAATGTAACTTTGCTCCGTTTTGAAATCTTGACATTAGAAACCTTAACAAACAGGGTTGTGTTGTGAACTGATACTGCGTGATTCTCGTTATTGATGATAGAGAATACTTCATTCAGTAATAAACAACCTCCTTCTGAAGTGCCATTGCCATCGTATGCAAATAGAGCTGCTTTGCATGAACAGTTGTTCAGGCAGCTATTTTTGCATTCGTCTAACCCTGTTCCATGACTGTACAAACTTGATTCAAACGCAAAGTAATATGCATTCTTAAGCTCTAGAAAACTTTGATCTTTGGCGTAGCCACAAGAAATTGGAGTAAGTGCTGAACATCCAAGATTTGGATGCCTAGAATCCATTTGCCTAAAAAGTTTGACTGATAGTTGGCTGCATCAGGACAACCACATTGCCCATGTTTGCAGACTCCATACTTTCCACATACCATTGGATATCCACAATCACCAGCTTCTGGTCTCAAAAGATCAGCAACCTGTCTCCAATGCATTCCATCCCACTGATAAACCTTTAGATGCCCATCAGGCTCGAACTTCAGGAATTGAGAAGAGGAACTATAAGGAATATCCCATCCATATAATCTTCCTTTGTTGAATTCGAAAGAATGACCCTCATGAAATCTGGATGTATAGTATCTTTGAGGTGGATTGGACTCCATATAAGCCATCAAGCCATCAGGGGTAACAGAAAGACAGAACAAACCTTGACTCATGTTTGATTCTGAAACACTAGCTCTTAATTTTTGCCCTGGAACTAATTTCTGTCCCCAAAGGAATGAGTCAGTAGGATGATCAAATGATTGCCAAATCGTCTCATTGTTTCTTCCAAAGAGAACAAGGTTTCCTGTGTCTGTCAAGTTTATGCCTGAAACAGGCTTTCCTCTCGTGTTGCTGGACCACACCACGGTGAGATCAAAATTTATCAAAGCCAAATCTCCATCTTGCCTGAGTTGCAAAGCAGCATGAGTTCGAACAGGATTGTTTCTGTTAGCAGACCAGACTAGCTGTGGGAATTGCAGATAAGCTGAATTCAAATTTTGGAAAATGAGGACTCCGAAGAGGCATGAGCTACCATCCATATTACAGTAGAAGCCACACATGAACCACGGTCCATCTGTTTTTCTCAAGAGGATTGGTGTCACAAAAGCCAATTCTGTACTATTCACCATCTGACTGGGGTGATTAGGCCATAAAGTGGAAAGATAGGCAGTTGAACTATAGTTGAGAACTTTGGCACATAAAAATTTTGAAGAAGAAATTATCAAAAGGCTAGACAGGAGTACAGCTGCATGATATGGTTTGTACTTGAAAGCCATTTGTTGATTTGTACCGTGCAGATTGTAGAGTAGGTTCTTAGCTAGGAAAAAGATAAAGATTGGGAAGAAATGAACGAATAAAAAACCTCAAATGATTGCATGGGGAGCACAAAAATGCTAGTCAGATCAATCTCAATCAGAACAGGAAGACACAGAGCTATTCATGCTTTACCCAACCGAAAGAGAAGGCGACTTGGAATATCATTCGAGCTGTCCACCTGTTCTAATGTCCAATTCTTGTATCCTTGGGAGGGAGCAGGAGCATTTGAAATGAGAACCTCTAGATCTTATGGTCTCAATTTTTGCCATCAGTTCAGGCCTCCTCAGCTGGTCCACTTAATTTCTTTATAGTTTATTTTTTTATTTATTTTTAAATTTAAGACAAGTTCAGTGGGATCTATTAATTATAGGACGGTAACCCAAAAAAAAAAGAAAGAAATTTTGGTTGAAAAGGGTCTAGAGGAGTTTAATTTTACAAATTGCTGAAATAGAAAATTTGCCATAGAGCTTTCTTTTGGGGTGTATCATTTCCCAAATTATACAACTATTTAATTCCAGAGAAGCCATCTAACTACATAATTATGCCGTTCTGACACCTGCATATTTAAACTAGATTGTCATGAGACTTATGAAAGCATAAAAAACTTGTGATAGTGAATTTGAAGACTGAGGAATAAAACCAAACTATATTGCAACAATTTAGGTTAGGATGGGATGGTAATGTAAGTTGCAGCAAGCATCATTTAGCTTGCTCTTACAAGTGCAAAAGAGAATAATAGCATTAGCTATTTGTATAACCATTTGAGAACCAAATTCATCTTGCATTGTGGATAATACCCTGATGTCTTGATGAAGAAAAACAAGTGGACAAAGTAATATGCACCTGAATCATACAGCATAAAGTTAAATTGAGCACAACATCTCAATGTTCTGAAGTATAAAAATATTGGCACCCAGCTCCAGGAAACAAGATGTTGTGCCTTTTGTATCACCAAATATCAGTGCATAAACCATAATCTGAACTACAGATTTGCCTTCCCATAATGTTCAGACGGTAACAATTGGAAAACTGCAGCTGGATCTCTACATATAAAAGTTAAAAAGTCTGTACATTACTGTGTGCAAGATTTTTGGCTAAAGATCATAGACTCTTTAGCTCTTGCCTACCTCGGTCCAGATAAAACTGAAGGCAACAATGGAGTAGCATCATCAACAGCTTCCTTTTCTTCAGCAGCAGTTGTCATCATGTTGACTATTGATGAATCTGTGAAGTCGTAGTTTATATTGGTTTCAGCAGTCACCAAACCTTCCCAATGCTTTAACTACCAAAGACATTGAAGGCCTCCTGGTCATATCACTCTGCAGACACCATGCAGCAATCTTCAGCATATCAATAGCTTCCTCCCTGTGGATGAGCATATCCTCGCTTTTCTTGTCAACAATGTCCTGAAGTCTCTCTTCTAGTGCTTTTCTCTTGAAAAGACTGAGCAGATGGCTATTCTCTCCTGTCATTGACCAATCCACATTCTTCCTCCCACAAATAATCTCCATGATGACAACGCCAAAGCTGTAAACATCAACTTTTCTGTCATACCTGCAGAGTGCAGCCAATCAGGAGCCAAGTAACCCGGCGTTCCTCTCATCCTTGTAACAACTCTACTTTGATCCTTTTCAAGAAGCTTTGACAATCCAAAATCAGAAACTTTTGCATTGAAATTTTGATCTAAGAGAACGTTTTGGGGTTTTACATCAAAGTGGATTATTTTCTGACAGCACTCTTCATGGAGATAAGCTAATCCCTTAGCAATGTCCAAGATGATTTTTCTTCTTGTATGCCATGGAAGAGGAGATTTTTCTGTACCACCAAATATCCAGGTATCAAGAGATCCATTAGCCATGTATTCATAAACCAGAAGCCTATGTGACTTTTCAGAGCAATATCCAACAAGTTTCACCAAATTAATGGTGAATGCTACCTATTGTGTTTACTTCCACTAAAAACGAATCCTTCACCTGGCCAAAACCATCAAGGTATTTTACTGCTATTTTGGTGCCATTGTCAAGTTTCCTTCGTAGACACAACCAAATCCTCCTTGCCCAAGTTTCCTGCTGAAATTTTCTGTCATTTTTTTCAACATCTCATACGAGTATCTTGTAGGCATTCCTGGTAAGTGGTCAAGCAAATCCATTTCAATTTCTTTCAATTCTTTTAATCTTTTCCTGAAAAGAAAGAGGCAATACCCAACAACGCAAAGCGAAGCAGAAAAACCTCCTAGAGTCAATACCAACGTAACTTTGCTCTGCCTTGAATGCTTGACGTTAGAAACCTTAACAAACAGGGTTGTGTTGTGAACCGATACTGCATGATTCTCATTATTAATGATAGAAAAAACTTCATTCAGTAATAAACAGCCTCCTTTTGAAGTGCCATTGCCACCATATAGAAATAAAGCTGCTTTGCATGAACAGTTGTTTAGGCAGCTATTCTTGCATTCGCCCAGCCCTGTTCCATGCTTGTATGAGCTTGAGTCAAAGGCAAAGTAATATGTATTCTTAAGCTCTAGAAAACTCTGATCTTTGGCGTGGTCACAAGAAATTGGAGCCAGTGGGGAACATCCAAGATTTGGATGCCTAGAATCCATTTGCCTAAAAAAGTTTGACCGGTAGTTGGCAGCATGAGGACAATCGCATTGTCCTTGTTTGCAGACTCCATACCTTCCACATACCATTGGATATCCACAATCACCAGCTTCTGGTCTCAAAAGATCAGCAACCTGTCTCCAACGCATTTCATCCACTGATAAACCTTTAGATGCCCATCAGGGTCGAACTTCAGGAATCGAGAAGAGGAGCTATAAGGAATATCCCATCCATATAATCTTCCTTTGTTGAATTCAAAAGAACGACCCTCATGAAATCTAAACGTATAGTATCTTTGAGGTGGATTGGACTCCATATAAGCGAACAAGCCATCAGGGGTAACAGAAAGAGAGAACAAACCTTCACTCATGTTTGATTCTGAAACACTAGCTCTTAATTTCTGCCCTGGAACTAATTTCTGTCCCCAGAGCAACGAGTCTGTAGGATGATCAAAAGATTGCCAAATCGTCTCGTTATTTTTGCCAAAGAGCACAAGATTTCCTGATTCAGTCAAGTTTAATCCTGAAACAGGCTTTCCTCCCGTGTTGCTGGACCAGACTACAGTGCGATCAAAATTTTTCAAAACCAATTCTCCGTCTTGCCTGAGTTGCAGACAGCATGAGTTTGAACAGGAGTGTTTCTATTAGCAGACCAGACTAGTTGTGGGAATTGCAGATAAGTTGTATTCAAATTTTGGAAAATGAGGACTCCAAAGAGGCATGACCTACCATCCATTTTACAGTAGAAGCCGCACATGAACCACGGTCCATTTGTTTTTCTCAAAAGGATTGGTGTCACAAAGGCCAATTCTGTACTATTGACCATCTGATTGGGGTGATTAGGCCATGTAGTGGAAAGATAGGCAGTTGAATTATAGTTGAGAGCTTTGGCACAAAAAATTGCGAAGAAGAAATTATCAGAAGGCTAGACAGGAGCATAGCTGCATGATATGGGGTGTGCTTTAAAGCCATTGCTTGCTATGTATTATGCAGATTATAGAGTAGCTTCTTCGCTAGAAAAAAGATAAAGAGTGGGACGAAATGAATGAATAAGCCCCTACAAATATTGGTGTTGAGTGGGAAGAAATGAAATAATGAATGAATAAGCCACTCAAAATTTTTGTTTGAGTGGGAAGAAATGAATGAATATTACCTCAAATCTTTACTTTACATTAGGAGCACATCACTGCTAGTTACTCTATCTCAATCTGGACAGGAAGATAATAATCAACAGAGCCATTCTCTTTCACCCCACCATAAAGAAAGCAACTTGGGCTGGCTGTCCATCTGTTGTAAGATCCAAGTCTTCCAGAGTCTTAGAACATAGGAACCATCATTAAGGTGTTAGTACCCACTACAGTTCAATCATAGACTTCAGAAACTCATATTTTTGACAACATAAATGCCGAATTTAGCCAGCTTAAATCATGGGTACTTTGAACTTTCAAGTAATGGGAGAAAAAGAAGTGGAAATAAGATGGCCCTGGAGAATTTCACTACAATAACATGAGCAACAAATATGTGAAAGATTGCTGCAACAAAGTTTGATTTAGTCTTGTATGTACTGATAGTTAACTACTTAAAGGCCGTGAAGCAAAGACTTTTCCAATTTTATATAGTGAACAATTTTTCTTTGAGCACACGTTACAAGTATCTAACCTATAACATATGTTCTTTCCACAAGCTGGTCTACGTGAGGTTTTTCGAGTAAGAAAAGAAAAGTTGAATTGAAGATAACCAGTTAGAAGCGATGTAGTTCTCACTGTCATCCGGGAAAGTCATAAGAAGTTTCTTGAAAATATTTTCTGGAAAATAAAATAAATGAACGGTCCTAAAGCCAGATCACTTTACTTGTTAGCACCAATTAGACAACATTTTTGTTGACTTTTTTTCTATATTCTAATTAGCGTCGCTAAGTGATTAGCTTTGTTTGATTGGCCTCATAGTTCTTGGCAGCTCATTGACTGCTGGATCTGATCACTGACTTTGTTTAGTAGTTGGGTTTCGCATGTAAAGAAGTTGTAAGGTGTATCTACTATTGCTTATTGAAAATGATTTGTGTTTACCTTTCAAAGAGAGTAAATATGCATTTACAGTTGCTAAGAAAGCAAAGAGTTTGGAGCAGTGGCCGGCAGAGAAATAATTGTTAGTGGGGCAAAAATAAGTATCAAAATGTCTTCATTGTCTTTCCTAAAAGTAGTTCATAACAACAATATTCATATAAAATGTATTGCATCTATTTAATGAGTAATATCACATAAAATCACATAATAATAATAGTACAGTGATTTTTTTCTTTTGAAAAAAAAAATACGAGAAACCTCTTAAGCAGCTCACAGACCTATAATTTTATGACTTATAAAATTTGTTGTTTTATTAAAAAACAAAATCAACTCCACTTAATTGAAAAAAGTTACGCCTGTTTTAATTTATGTTAATTCAGCAACGCAATTACTCTGTATTTTCACTTTTGTTGAAAAAAAAAATCACAAAATTCATTTTTACTTACGTAGCAGGGCATTGCTTTGAATTTTGTAACATTTTATTTCCATTAAAATTACAAAACTAATTGTATTTACATTTATTTCTAAGCAACGTAATGAGGGCATAATTGAAAATTTCTCAAAATTGGCACGGGTCATAAAGAGGAGCACAACTAAAAATTTCTCAAAATTACTTGGGTAATAAGTAAGAATTATTTGGGGGCAGTGCTTTGTTTTAGCCCCTTTCCCTTCATGAGAGGAGAAAACAAAAAGACTACTACTATTTAGGAGGAGAAAGAATAACACTTAATACTCTCCGCTCCAATTCTTGGTACAATGCTTCATAATATTCCACTGTTAGATCAATTGCGGCATGAATGAATTTAACTCGTATAAGAAAACACTGAATATGAAAGCTGGATCATTGTTCTCGTATTCCTGTTTCCTAACCTTGGTCCTGACAAAACTGATGGCAGCAACAGAAGTAGCAACACCATTAACCCGCAATAACTCCTGTTAATGCAATGGAGGAGGAGTTTTTAAAATCATGCACTAAGTTGCTTTCAACTTCCATTGTTCCCTCCAAGACCTTAACCACATCTGACATTGAAGGCTTCATCCTGTAATCACCATTGCAGGCACCATGCAGCAGCCTTCATAATTTCTACTACTAGGGATCCATGCAACTGCATATCCTTGTTGTCTTTATCGATCAAAATCAAGAAGCTCACCGTTTTCTGCTTTTCTCTTGAAAAGACCAAGCAAATGCGCATTCATCTTCAGACTGACGCCTGTCCAAATGCTTCCTGCCACACAAGATTTCCAGGACCCATGACGCCAAAACTGTAGACATCTACTTTCTCTGTAATCACGGAGCTCAACCATTCTGGAGCCATAGTGTTCCTCTCAATGTTGTTACGACTTGGCTCTGGTCTTTGTCAATCAATTTTGACAATCCAAAATCAGATATCTTTACACTAAAGTTCTCATCCAAAAGAGTGTTCTGGCGCTTGATGTCCAAGTGGAAATATTTTCTGCTTGCATTATTTCATGAAGATACGCCAGTCCTTTTGCATCATCTAAGATGATGTCCTTTCTCAAAAGCAATCCCAAGTGTGTCCTCTTTGTTTGTACAAAAATCCATTTATCCAAGGATCCATTGTGCATATAGTCATAGACTAGAAATCTGTATGACTTTTCTGCACTGAAACAATCTGTCTTACCAAATTGAACATGGTGAATTCTCCCAGTGGTCTCAACTTCTGCTAAGAATGACTTCTTTGCAAGGCCTATCCACCCAAGAACTTCACCCGCTATTTTCTCTCCGTTTTTTAGAGTTCCTTTGTAGACGGATCCGAAGCCTCTGGCTCCAAGTTCATCACTGAAGTTATTTGTCGTGGCTTTCAAATCTACATATGAGAATCTTAAGAGCATCCCTGGCACTTGATTCAAATGAACTTCATCATATTTCCTGAATTTTCATGAACTTTACTAAAAGCATGAAGCAAGCCAATTTTCATGAACATGAGTAGGGTCACCAGTCAAACTTGGGCGCCAATAATGAAAGTTTATCTATTCGAGCTGATTTTAGTTCTCAACTATACATATTTCTTTCCAAGTCAATTCTTTGATAAGAATTGCTACTGGTGAGTACTATAATCCTCTCTTGGCCAACTTCGCAAAACTGCACGAAGAACTAACTTTTTATAATCCAAAGTATTTCTCGAAAAACTGTCAAGAAACTTAATTTTGTTGCAACTTCCAAGTTGTCTCTGAGTAGCAGTGATCTACTGCCTCAACACCTAGAATGGATCAAATCTCATTTTGAGATCCCATTAAACCCTTATGTCAAGAATTTATTTCTGTTACTACTAAGCCACTTATACCATCAAGAATTGAAGGTAGATGTTCCCTTGAGCCAAAAAATGCAGCCAGCTGAACAGATATGATTGTACTCAAGGTAGATGTTCCCAGAATTCAAGCCTGCATCTCTCTCGCTTCAGAAAATAATTGAATTTTATCTGCCAAAAAAAAAAACTAATAGAGGCATTGCCCTCATTACATAACAAGTAGCACCTGGAAAAAAAAAGGAATTTGATCCATACAGTTAATAAATATCATCAAGAAAAGAAGACTATGGTACATTTTCTTCCTAAAAGAAATAGTCATACAAATATGGAACCCAAGAGAAGGGCCTAATCTAAGAGCATTAGGATCATCTTGGTCCAGAGAGAACAGATGGAATTAAAGCAGTGACTTCTTCTGAGCCAACTTGTGATATGCTCGTGGAGGAGATGCTTGGTCTTTCAAAGCCATAATCCAGATTTGTTTCAGTATCCATAACACCCTCCAAGACCTTAACCACCACTGACATTGAAGGTCTACAAGCATGGTCACTCTGCAGACACCAAGCTGCAACTTGCATCATCTTCACAACATCTTCTCTATTAGACTGCATATCTTCACTATATTGATCAATCATATCCATCAACTTTCCTTCTTCTGCTTTCTTCTTGAAAAGACTAAGCAAATGCATTCGTTCCTCTGGCTCAGATCTATCGACAATTTTCCTTCCACACAAGATTTCCAGTACCACAACTCCAAAGCTATAGACATCTACTTTCTCTGTAATAACTGCAGAGAGCCACTCTGGAGCCAGATAGCCAGGAGTACCTCTCATAGTGGTAACAACTTGGCTTTGGTCTCTATCAATTAGCTTGGAAAGCCCAAAGTCAGATAGCTTAGCATTGAACTTATCATCCAAAAGAATGTTTTGGGGCTTTATATCCAAATGAATAATTTTCTGTCTACAATCTTCATGGAGATAAGTTAAACCCTTGGCTATATCAAGTACTATTTTCCTCCTGCATTTCCAGTCAAGGACAATTTCTTGGCCTTGTCTGTAGATCCACTTCTCTAGAGATCCATTACTCATGAATTCATAAACTAAAAGTCGGTGAGATTTTTCTGCACAAAAACCTACCAATCTTACCAAGTTAACATGATGAATGCTACCAATACTTGCCACCTCAGCCAAAAATGATTTCTTCACTTGACCAATTCCATCAAGACATTTTACTGCAACCTTAGTGCCATCTCTAAGCGAACCTTCAAAAACTGAGCCAAATCCCCCCTCCCCAAGTTTCTTACTAAAATTTGCTGTTGCAATTTTTAAATCTTCAAATGGAAATCTAGTTGGCATTCCCGGTACATTGTCTAAGTCGCCCTCCTCAACCTCCCTGGCTAATCTTTTCTTTCGGATTATACAGATTGTTAAACCAATTAGGACAGTCAATAAAATGAAAGCTGCAATAGCATATCCCAATATGACAAGAGTTGGAGTACCTTTAGGAGAAGTTTTTGCAGAAGCTGATGCATTTGGTGTGATCTGCACCTTCATGAACACAGATGAATTATAATGAGTCTTGTCCTGCTCATTGTTCATCAATGAAAAGATCTGGGCAGGTAAATAGCAATCCCCATTAGAAGAATTTGAACCATAACGGAATATAGCTGCTTTACACGAACAGTTACCCAGACATGCTTGCTTACAGCTATCCATATTGGTACTAGTAATATCTGCATTAAATGTGAAGTAAGTCATATCTTCTAGCTCAAGAAAATTATGATATCGTGAAGCATTGCAATTCAAAGGAGTGATCTCAGAACAGCCAAGATTTGGCTGCCTTCCATTTATTTGTGTAAAATAGTTCATTGAAGCATTGACTGATCTAGGACAACTGCACTGCCCATTCGAGCAGATGCCATTTTTTCCACAAACCGTGGGTAATTGCAATCACCAAGATAACCAGTAAGAATATCAAACACCTCTTTCCACCCGTCTGCCCACTCATATAGTCTCAAATGCCCATCGGACCCCAATTTCATGTACTGAGCTGAGGAAATCTGAGGCAGGGTAATCACTGAATCCGGATCCCTTGGTTCAGAAGAATGTATGTACAAGGCTAAGCTTCCGTTTTGGAACTTGCATAGCTTGCTTTTTTATTTGCTTTCGTACCATGAACTAACTGTTGATAATAAATTTGTGGAGGATTTGCTTTTACAGCAGCAAACAAACCTTCGTTGCTAACAAACATAGAGAACAAACCTCCTTCAGTTGAGTTGGTAATTGAAGCACTAGCCGTCAACTTCTGCCCAGATACCAATTTTTGCCCTGGAACCAAAGCATCAGTAGGATGATCAAAAGATTGCCAGACCACCAAGTTATTCATATCAAAGAGAACCAAGGTTTCCTTCCTCGGTCAAGTTTAAACCTGCAACGGATCTTCCTGTCGTATTTGTAGACCAAACTGAAGTCCCATCAGCATCCCGTAAAACCAAAATCTCCTCCTGATGTAAGTTGCAGGGTTGCATTGATTTTGACAGGATTATTTCGGTTAGCCGACCAGACAACTTGTGGAAATCCTGAGCTTGGCATGACAATGTATGAAACACTGTTAGTCTGAACAATAAAGATTGCAAACATATAGCTATCACATGTGCCATTGCAAAAGAATCCACAAGCATATCTAGGCCCAAATGTTCCTCTGAGAAGAATGGCTCTCACCTTTGAGCCATCTGTAAAATCAACAGAATGGTTAGCTGAGACACTATTGATCCACGTAGTAGAACAAATTTGCAGTAGGATAATCAAAAGGCTGTCCATCTACTAACTGAAGAGAAAGAAGAAGGGAGATAATTATAAAATTCCAACATTTTGGAAACATTTTCAGCAGTTCTTGGATAGCTGGAGGAGAGGGATTAAGGTCAGCCCCTCGTTTGGAAATATAGCCTTGGGTGCAGAGACTGACGAAAGGAAAATATTTTATAATCGGAGTTATATTTTTGTTCCCTTCAAGCTTTCATTATAAAAAGTAGTATTCTATGATAATCTAACTTTTAATTAAAACTCAAGTTATTTTTATTCCCTTCAAGTTAAGTATTATATGACAATCTAACTTTTAATTAACATTTACTTAGGATTATTATAACATTGATAAGAGAAAACAATCATTAGTAGTTTAGCTTTTAAATAGCAACTAATTTGTCTTTATGTAAATTTATGATAAACCAACTCCTAATCTAAGATTGACTTGAATTAAAAAAAAAAGTTAAAAACTAACCCCAAAAATGTAAGATCAAGAGTATTAGTTAAAAACAAACACAAAATGTAACAATTTTTAATGTACTTGCTTATAATTCATCATATGATATTGAGAAAGGAATAATTCAAACAAATGATGTTAATTCAATAATTGATGTATTGCTTGTGTCCCTTGCATTGCTAAAAATAAAATGATTAGAGAGTCCAAATTTGATATCTTGTCTTTTACAACTAAAAACATCTTATTGTTAGTTATCGTACAACTTTCGTTTTAAATTTATTACACTTTATTTGCTACAATATTGTTTTACTAGTAATAGATATGTGCTCTGCACATGGTTATAATATCATAAATATAATATTCTCATACATTAATATTGGCACTAGCTTTGCACTTGCCTTGATGATGATGAAAATAATGGAACATTATTTTTTTTTCTAAATCAATAAATATGATATAATAAATTTTAAACATAATAATAAATTAAAAAGAACATAATATGAAACTTCAATAATCAATTAATAAAGGTAATAATTGAAATAACAAAACTAAAATTATAACAATGCACTGCTATTACATTTTAAATGAAAATATCAAAATTCACCGTACTTTTTATATAATAATGATATTAATAATGATTATATGTGTGACAACAACAACGACACCAATCCCCCCGCCGCCCCCCGCCCTCCCCGGGCCAAACCACAAACACAGAAAAGACTTAAAATCTTGACCCGTCATTGTTTGGATGTGAACAAGGGGAGAAGTTATCATGCCACGGGATTAGACCACAACTGTACAGAAGTTTCCAGCAGGCAGATCTAGCAAGTTTACTTTTTCCTTTTTGATTTGTTGGGCAAATCTTTCTGCAGGCATGAAAGTCAACTCGTGTAGGATCCATCTGAAGCTTCTTGTTTTCTACAATCTAAAAAAAGCAGCCTACTGAAACCAGCTCAAGATACCGAGTGGACGGATAAACGGCAACCAAAACGCGTATGCCATTGACTGTGGTCCCGCTAGACACATTCAATGTTTTAAATTTATCCTCTCTGTTTTCTGTACCTGTTTAGGGTTGACGCTGGACCGAATAACTTGACGCTGAACCGAGGTCAAGCTCGAGTTCCAACTGTTTGATAGAAGTAGCGAGTCGAATTCGAATTTCAATATTTTGCACTCGAAATTTCGACGAGTTTAATCGAGTTTTTTGTAATATATATTTTATTTTACTATTGTGAAATGTTAATAATATTCTTTATTTAAAATTATATATAAAATACTAATTTTTATTACGTGAGTTTGATTAGACTTGATTGAACTCGAATAAGCTCGATTGAGTTTGATTTGAATTGATTAAATTTAATTAAACTCGAACTTGAGTTCGAGTTCGAGTAATGTAAATTGACGTCAAGCTCGAATTTTAAAAACTCAACGAGTTCGAGTTCAATTTCGAACTTAGTTATTTTACCTACTACTCGAGTTCGACTCGACTCGACTCTAACGCACCCCTATTCCTGTTCAAGAATAATCTAGCAGCCTAACGCCCAATAAGAAACCGCGGGCAGTACCAGGCATTGGATTGTTGGGGTTGGAGAAGGCTTTAGACATAATGGGTTTTTCCAGCTTTTGAGGAACTTGTAATAGTCATGTTGACTTGTTCTATTTGTTTTAGTCGTTTCAATCTCTTTATTTGCAATTGTACTTCTTGTTCATGAGGTTTCGAACACAGACTGAGGCTAAGGATCATGATGGCTGAAAATTACAGAAAGATTATTGCCCCTTGCGTTGACCTTCCTCAAAAACTTTCCAGGAATGGCAGATGATTACTTATTCAAGTGTACAGAATGAGTGTCTAAACTTGACGAAAAGGCAAAACAAAAGGAATACTGGAAAGAGGCCAATGCTAAACTAGAATGGCCAAACAAACACCAAACAAAGAGGCAGAGAAGTCCATATACTGCTAAATCTTCTTTGCCAATTCATTATCAACATTTTAACAGTCGGAAACAATGTCAAAATTTTGATAGAGGAAACTAATGTTTCATCTAAAATACAAATATACAGGCATGTCCTTTCCAACAAAAATTGGGACTTTTTTTATCCCCGGAACGTAATTGAAGCCTCTGGCTCCAAGTTCATCACTGAAGTTATTTGGCATGGCTTTCAAATCTACATATGAGAATCTGAAAGAGCATCCCTGGCACTTGATTCAAATGAACTTCATCATATTCCTGAATTTTCATGAACTTTACTAAACGCATGAAGCAAGCCCCAACAACTAGAAGAATACCAAAGATAGCTTCCAGACTGGATCCAATTATAACTATTACACTCCTTGAATTGCTTTTAGGAGAATTCATCAAGGCATTGCTTCCCGTTGAAGTCTATTGCACCTTAACAAATAAAGAGACTGTTACACACTCCTCCGTCATTTCTAAGGGAAAATACTTCATTCACTAACGAGCAACTCCCCCCTCAGATTGCAAAATGTATCCACAAGCGAATACCGCAGCTTTACAAGAACAGTCGTTAAAACAGACCTCTTCACATTGCTCCAACTTCATGTTCTCACCATATAGATTTGAGGTGCTGTCAAAGTAACTGATGTTTTCAAGTTCAAGAAGAGAATGATACTGATGATGGTAACAATCGATTGGAGTAGTGAGGAAACATCCAATATTGGGTTGTCCACACAGGTCTGAAAAAGCTTGTGTCACCATTATCGATTTCAGAGCAACTGCGTTGATTCCTTGAGCAAATGCCATACTTCCCCACAGCATTGGGTATCCGCAATCGCCAGTGTATAAGAGATCACCTATCACTACCCAATCTGAATTTGACGAGGCATAAACCCTTAAATGTCCATCAGACTCTAATTTCATTACTTGGGCTGCTGGAGAAAGCGCGTAATTGTCAAAGCTTCCATTCTCAAACTTAACAGCAAGAGGTATAGTTGCAGCACTTAAACCCTCGCACATGTCTGAGTAAAAATAGACCTGTGGTGGGCTGCATTCAATATAGGAAACCGAGGTTCCATTTTCAACGGCAAGGGAGTATATGCCTTGACTTGAATTTGAATCTGATACTCGAGAAGACAGCCTCTGACCGGAATGAAGCAGCGGTCCGAGAACCAAAGAGTCTGTTTGGTGATCAAATGATTGCCAAACAGATCTATTCTTGCTGTCACAGAGTAGTAGATTTCCCATTTCAGTCAAGTTTAAGCCTGCAACAGACTTGCCACCAGTATTGGTTGACCAAACTGTTCTAAACATCTGCATCTGCCAAGATCAAATTCAAGGTTGCATTTGCTTTAATAGGATGGTTTCTGTTAGACCAGACTACTTGAGAGGATTGTATACTGGGATAGTTGAAACCGTCCCTTTGATCTTCCGGGGAAATAAGGACTCCTAAAAAGCGTTCTGTATTAATATTTTGAGTACCATAGAAGCCACAGATGAACCGTGCTACTATTGCTTGCTCTCAGAAGGATGATACTAAGAACTCCAGGATCACTCACTGTTGGATACCAAGACGAATTAATAACTGTGACTGGGTGATTGATCCAGTTTGTTGATACGTTGGCCACGGGGTAATATGAAGTTTTGAGAGAGTACTAAATGAAAACACGGAAGGAAAGATAAATAAAAATAACAGTTGCAACATTAAGAAAATAGTGATGCTGGCTCACTGCTTCTTCTGGCAAGTATTTCAATCAGCTCCCCGAAATCTAAATGATCTAAAAAAAATAACAGAACGAAAAACAATGAAGCTATTTTTGAAGGAAAGTATTTTTGCATGTGGCTTTGTATTGGCTAAAACATGATCTGGTGCGTTCGTGTAATCGATTGTATTTAGGTCATTCATCATTTGTTGAGATATGCTAACTTTTTTTTTTTATATAGATTTTGCTAAATTATGTTTGGTATTAAAATAATTTAGTTATTAGAAAAATAAGGATATTTATTAACCAAAGATCATGTTGGCTTGTTAACAAATATGTTAGCTAAGATTTGCTAGTAGAAGAAGATTATATTTTGTTGAAATTTTTAGAATAGTTGTTAGTTGGATATTTTGCTAATTTGTTTAATGTAATCACTATAATAGTAAGTTGATTAATGAATAACATAAACTCATTTTTTCAATTTAAATACAAGTCTCTTATAAGTTTTTTTACAACACTAAAGTGTTATTTTTTAGTTTATGTTTCCAAAAAATCAATAAAGTGGTATCAAGAGCCTATATCTTAAGGGTCTGAGTCTTTTTTTTTTTTTTAGAGTAAGTGCATTGGTGAGAATCCTTTATAAGTTCAAAATCATGACAAAAAAAATTTTTTTGTCAAATATTTCAACTTTTAGTGATGAAACTTACCAAATTTAGGCCATTAAATTTTGGACTTAATTGATAGTCAATGATCTACAGGATATAGTGGAAGACGAATTTTGTTTCGTCAGTATTTGAAGAGCTGATGGATAAGCAAATTAGAGATCACAGAATTGCAGTTAGACAGAGATTCAAGGTCAGCATTTATATATCAATTTTTGATGCCGTTTTCACAGGGATAATGGCTAATGATTTGATTGAGAATAAATTATTCTCAATTAATATAAAAAGAAAAAGTTTCACTATAATTGGTCAAATTTTGACAATTTGAAAGTGGAACATGATAATGAAATCAAGAATTCAGATCCTTAAAATATTCAGAAGGGGATCATTGATAAGTCAGGAGGTATCAAATTGATTCCTGATAATTATCAAGATTATAATATTGCTATTTTTGAGTCTACAGGTTTTGATACTGATGACAAAATGAATAATCATGCAGAATTTCATATTTTCTATGCAAGTTCAAATATTGTTGAAAGGTGTTTCATTTTGAACCTATGAGAAGGTTATTTCAAAACATAAAAAAAAAATAATAAGATCATCTTTTATTTGAAATTTGGCATGAAAAGACAAAAGAAGTGGTTTGTTGCAAGACTAATATTTAGATTGCATTAAAACCCAAAAGAAGAAGTTCATTGCAAGGCTCATCATCAGTTGCAGAACTTCTTATAAAAGTCTTATCTAAAACAAAATTCAAAAATTTGAGAAGACAATTCAAAATCTGCAGGAAAAGTGGCAAGGAGGAATGTTGAGATATATCAACTTTTCCTACAGATTTTGCTAGATTATGTTTGGTACCAAAATAATTTAGTTATTAGAAGAATCAGAACATTTGTTAACCAAAAATTATGTTGGTTTGTTAATAAATATATTAGCTAAAATTTGCTAGTAGAAGAAAATTTATACTTTGTTAAGATTTTTAGGATAATTGTTAGTTAGATATTTTACTAGTTTGTTTCATGTAATCACTATAAATAGTGAGTTGATGAATGAATAACATAAACTCATTTTTCAACTTTAATA
Source organism: Coffea humblotiana (assembly GCA_023065735.1). Lineage (NCBI taxonomy): Eukaryota > Viridiplantae > Streptophyta > Magnoliopsida > Gentianales > Rubiaceae > Coffea > Coffea humblotiana. The sequence continues at coordinate 1,676 of JACYVW010000358.1, read as the reverse complement.
CAAGTCTTTTATAAGATCTTTTGCAACATTAAGGGGTTGGGTTTTAGTTTGCGCCAAAAAACCAACAGCATTAATGCCTCTAGTATAGAAAAGTCGCGAGAAATTCATGACCACTAACACATGCGTTCCTAGCTTTACTTGCTGTTGCTCTAGTTTGACTGCAAAGTAATGACCCAACTCGTGTCAATTTTCAATGAATTTAGTTCTGTTTCTCCTCAACTGAGAGGAAATTCCAGAAAGACCATGGAAACTTCTTCATTGATCCGACAAATTAAAAACATAATCATCGAGAATATTGCAGATATCAAATGGGATATTACAGTACAAAAGTACAATAGTATCAAAACCAGCACCAGGAGAACTCTAGAAGAAGAGATGCCCATCTGTATCTCTATTTATTAGTAAGGGCTCTTAAGAAGCATTATTAACTAACATTTTGAGTAACACGGAAGCTACAGATGAACCGTGCTACTACCCTTTCTCGGAGAAGGATGACACTAAGAAATTCAGGATCATTCAGTGTTTAATAGCGAGATGAATTAACAACTAGGACTTCATGATTGATACAGGTTGTCGATGAGTAGGCCATGGGGTAGTATGAAGTCTGAGAAACTATCAGATAGAAACACTGTAAGGAAAGATAGATACACACAATATTGCAACATTAAGAAGAAAGTGATTCTGGCTCATTGCTTCTTCAGGCCAGCGCTTCCACTCTCCGCTAATCATGATCTGAAATGAAGAAAACAGCTTAGTACAAAAAATGAAGCTATGTCCGAAAGAAAGTGCTTTATACATGGGACTTTATGCAGAATAAAATTAATAACTACAATAGTGCAATTCTCTGATTCACTGTTTGTATGTCATTTTTCACCGCTAAAGCTTTCGAGAAGGTGAAATCAATGAAAATTGTTAGCACTAGCTCTATGCATCCTTCAAATGGAAATCTAGTTGGTATTCCTGGTACATTTCTAAGTCGCCCTCCTCAACCTCCCTGGCCAACCTTTTCTTTCGGATTATACAGATTGTTAAACCAATTAGGACAGTCAATAAAATGAAAGCTGCAATAGCATATCCCAATATGACAAGAGTTGGAGTACCTTTAGGAGAAGTTTTTGCAGGAGCTGATGCATTTGGTGTGATCTGCACCTTCATGAACACAGATGAATTATAATGAGTCTTGTCCTGCTCATTGTTCATCAATGAAAAGATCTGGGCAGGTAAATAGCAATCCCCATTAGAAGAATTTGAACCATAACGAAATATAGCTGCTTTACACGAACAGTTACCCAGACATGCTTGCTTACAGCTATCCATATTGGTACTAGTAATATCTGCATTAAATGTGAAGTAAGTCATATCTTCTAGCTCAAGAAAATTATGATATCGTGAAGCATTGCAATTCAAAGGAGTGATCTCAGAACAGCCAAGATTTGGCTGCCTTCCGTTTATTGGTGTAAAATAGTTCATTGAAGCATTGACTGATGTAGGACAACTGCACTGCCCATTTGAGCAAATGCCATTTTTTCCACAAACCGTGGGGTAATTGCAATCACCAAGATAACCAGTAAGAATATCAAACACCTCTTTCCACCCGTCTGCCCACTCATATAGTCTCAAATGCCCATCGGACCCCAATTTCATGTACTGAGCTGAGGAAATCCGAGGCAGGGTAA
>JACYVW010000357.1:0-23870 GCA_023065735.1 Coffea humblotiana | reverse complement strand
TAGAGCAATTTGATTCAAATCTAAAGTTTCTCGTAGGGCTTGAAACTCTGTATCTAGAAGACGTACAAATCATCTGCTACTACAGAGATTTATCAGCATTTAATTATAAGAAAATTTGGAGTTTTCTAATATTTTTTGTTATTGGTTTCTCTGATTCGAAGGAAGTCACTTCTATCTGCATTTCGATTGCATCTTTCGCATGTATTTGCTGCTATTTGTGTAGCTTTGCGTGAATCAATGAAATTCTCCTTTATAAAAAAAAAAAAAGAAAGAAAATATGAAGGCGAAATTGAATTCATCTAATTGACAATACGTCTTTATCAACAGATGCCTCCTCAGATATTCTCAAAAACTTCCATACTCTAACTATATATCATTATTTTAACATAATACTACTTCTTTAACAATTACTAGTATTTCTTTTTGTAATTTGAACTACTTCCTTTCCATGTTTCGTACACTTAAATCAGTGGCTTACAAGTTTTCGTATTGCACTAATTTTCTTTTGTAAACCAATAATCAAAACTTAAAACTTATGCTATTGGCTTAAGTGATTATCACACCTTGATTATGGGGTTTTGGTTCCGCCACTGATCACAATAATTTGCATAGTGAGTTCTTGCTAGTAGTTATTGAGTGACTTCCTTTGCTCATTATAAATACCGGCCCCCTCCACATTCCAAACATACTCAACCATCTTCCTCCTTGTGCTACAATCTCCCATCTTCTGCCACCACCACTACCCCTACTGCTCCCACAAAATGGAAAGCTTTTCTCCCAACTGGGCTGCGTGTGCACTCGTGTGGGTTGCAACGGTGGTTATTATTACCCAACTCTCGAAGCATTTCCACCAGAAAAAACTCAACCTCCCACCAGGTCCAAGGCAATGGCCTATAATTGGAAACTTAAACCTCATTGGTTACCCTTCCTCATCGTTCACTCCATCAACTCTCCCTAACATATGGTCCCCTAATGCACCTTCAGTTCGGCTCCTTCCCGGTTGTCGTTGGCTCAAATAAAAAAAAGAAAATAATAAGCAAGATTTGCAATTTTTCAAACCCTCAAATGCACAAAAGTTTTCTTACAAATTTTGCGGTAGAGTACAATAAAATTTTATACGAACACCTAGAAAGTAGGGATAATTTTGGAAACCTCCCCCTAGATTTCACATAATATCACTCAGCTTCCCTAAGATTTTTTAAAATCTCACTTACTTCTCCAGTCAACTTAGCAAGATCAAGTGTCCCTATCAAAGGTCATAAATTTACAATGTTACTGTTGCACTCTTAATAACTATTTAATTGAAAAACCAAAACAAAAAGAGAATTTTTAAAAGACCAAAAAATATAGATGAAAAAGATAACCAAATTGCTATCCAATATTGGTCCATATTTCACTGTATCAAGGTGGTGGTAGGACAGTAAAAGACATGGGTAAATTAAAATCTAATTAAAATCAACTAGTTAGAAGGATTTTGATAAGTAATTAACACATTTCAAATTTTTTTAGAATAGTTATAAGGAAGTCAAGAAATTTTTTAGAAAATATGTTTTAATACATGATGTAATTTAAGTTATACTAAAAATTAAATTAACCTCTTCATACACGTGGTTTGTAATATAAATCCTACTTATAGAAAAATTTTATATAAATAAGTCAGAATTTATAAAATTAATCAAAAATTGATCTAATGACCAAATATATATCTAGGAATATTCTTTTTTTTGTTAAAATGTCATTTGTTATACTAGGTAATAGTTATTGTATATCTACAAGATTATTCGTTATTACTTCTATACTTGCTCATATTTTCATATTTTTACCTTTTTATCTCATTTTATTTTTTATTGTTGTTGTACGCTTCATAAGTAGGATAGCATAAGAGTAGTATTAGAGCAAAAATTTTATCTTTCTTGCATTTCCTCCAAAGGGGCTAAAATGCTGTGAAAAATTTGAATCCAAGAGAGGTATGCGAGATTTAAAAAATCTGAATACTAAGTGATATTATGAAAAATATTGACAGGTATCGAGACTGTGTAATAATAAAATCCTACTTACAAGAATATTTATTTGAGTATAATGGTAAGTAGGGTCGTCTCTATAGGGATTAGGGCGAAAATTTGCTTCTTCTCAAGTGAAAATTAATTGGGGGAGTTTGGAAAATTGAAGTTAAAGTAAATAATCAACGCAAATAAAAATAATTAAACTAAACAAAGTAAATTCAAATCAAAGATAAACAAGCTCTAACCAAGGAGATAACTTCAAAAGTGGTTTATACAACTGATCATCGATACAATAATTATTTCATCTATTCGTTAATAAACAGGTTATAGTTGCCAAACAAGTGATGACAACCAACTTTTCCTTACCAAAAAATAACTCTAAGTAAGCTCGTAGAATTTAATTTCTTGATTGCATTAGAAACTAGAAAAGTCATGTTCTAATCAATAAACACTGCTAGCGTTTATTGAAATTAGATCATTTGTCTCTCTAACATGAAACTAATCACATTTGTCGCCACTAATTTAAGATAATTAAATAATTACAGATTTAATGTCCTAACTGGCAATTAGTTTATCAAGTTGAATTAAATATCGGATGCCCATGATATCCAAACAACAAAATAACAATAAAAAATTAAATCAGAAAACATACGAATACTAACTAATAAAAGAAATTAATAAAACTAATTAGATCTCACAGATGTAAATGAATCAAATCCTTCGTTATTCCTTGACTAGAAAAGTAAATTAGATGCACATCATTGAGAAGAAACTATGCAAATTCATTGAAGTCATGTGCACCAGCGTTCGACAAAAGAAAAAAACCAAGAAGAAAAGAAAGCCAAGCGGCTGTGTTTCCCCACAAAGAGTCATGATCTTCTGCGCCAAAACTGTTCCCTGGCTGAGATATTAATCAAAGAGTGAATGGCCAAAATGGTCACTCAGTTATTCAAAATGGCACTCTTTGGTCATCAAACTTTTTTTTTTGTGACCAAAAGGGTCACTAAACTCATATAAATGCTCCAGCGGAGTCATTTTACTAAATTTAGCGGTGAATCATCCGATTACAAGGCATTCACTTGTGGAGGAATATTTTTGAGGGGCAAAACTGTCCAACAAAATATAACAAATCTGTTTCTTCCTCGCAAGCCGTGCCTTTATCTGCAAGTTTATTGATTCTTTTTTTTCATCTATGCAGAGACAAATCTTCTTTCATCTTTTCCAGTTTTCCATTTCCTTCCAATATATGGCCCAAACCCATTATAATGCCATATACCTTGAGGGTTCTGGGTTCTTGAGCTTTTCTGATGGCCTGAACAAGCGCAGCAGTAGCAAGAGCTTTAAAGCTTCGATTTCTCAAGTAAGTAGCGGAAGAACAATTCCTAAAAAGCTGAAAAGCGTGATCAGATATATCATAATCAAGCCCCAATATAGAAGCCACATCAATAATCTGCAAATACGCCCTCAAATTATCCACAACCACTGAAGGCCTAGAAGAATTCGACCCGGAAGAAAAAGAAGACGAGGAGGAGGAGGACGTCGTTTCTAGGACTCTTTCCAGCTCAGCTAGATGGCTGGCGAAGGAAATCGAAGACTGAGCAAATAATGGGTATGGCTCGAGAGACCACGTTGAGAAAGTAGTGATGAAGCCTGTGGGCTCAAATGGGTCATCGTCGTCGGAGTTGGATGTAGGGTTGGGGGTTAGTGGTGGCAGGCACAGGGAGAATAGGGAGGTCGGAAGTGACGAGACATAGAGGAGAGTCTTGAGTGCGAATGTGGAAGAGGTGATTGGATTGGCTTTGGCATTCCTGTACTACCCGGCCGTAGGAGGTGCACTCGATTATTGACCGGCCGCTTGACGTGGAGGTGCACCGCCCCTGCGCCGCCGAGCAGTACGGGCACCATATTTTTGGTTTTGTTCATTTACTTTAATTATTTTGGTAGTTTTTTTGTTCCAAAAGAAATATATATTACTTTGGTACTTTTGTTGTGTTACATGGGATCAGGCACTGGGTCAAATTGGAAAGTGAAGGTGTTCACAGTCAGTAAACTTCACTGGAGAAGATGAAGTGAATCTCGGTCGATTGGTCAACTTTTGGAACAAAACAATCCATGAGTTCACTTGTCCCAATAATTTTTTGGATATTTTTGCCCATATTAGAATATTCATTCAACTCAAGACCCTTATAACTGGATGATTCACCGTTAAAATTCGATAAAATGACTCCGCTAGCGCGTTTATGTGAGTTTAGTGACCTTTTTGGCCACAAAAAAAAGTTTGATAATCAAAGGATACCACTTTGAATAGTTGAGTGACCAATTCTACCATTCACTCTTAATCAAATGGGAATCCGACCTTCTTCCAGTTTCCTACTTCGTATCTACCACTTAACTAATAAAACATATTTTATAAATAAAGAAAGAAATTACAAGAGATAACATCTCATGTTTTCTAATCCAATATTAGTACTAATAAAGATAATTAAAGTCTTCCAAATCTGCAATCACAAGTTGTCCATAATTGACACGAACTAGGAAATCCCACGCACAGTAAATTTTCAAGTCTTCTAGGCTTGAAAGCAGGTTTTGAACGTGTTACTATCAAATTAATCCTTAACATGCTGGAAAGTTGCCCTTTTAATCATGTTTTGCACATTTTCTTACAATTGGTACCATTAACCAAATATAAGTAGAATCTATCAATTAATGCAATGTTTGGCTAAAATCAAGGGCAAAATAATTACAAATTTAGCAACAAATTTCAACCTATCAAATGTCAAGGGAGGTTTCTGAAATTATCCCAAAAATATCATCCAAACGGTCCCATTTGTTGTTGCAAAATCTTTGTTTCGGAATCCTAGTGCCATATTTACATCTTCTTTGAGCTCTCCGTCTCTCCACTAACCAAAAAAAAAAAAGCAATTTGGGTAGCAAGCTACTTTGAATAAGATCGTGAAATAATTGACATGTATGGTAGAAATTAGACAAGAAGTGAAAGCAATCAAATTTGCAATATATCAACATATATTTTTATATGAACATGTATTCTAGTATTCCACGAGCTATTTTGTCTTGCCTTTCGTTTCTGCAAGGAAATGTTTTTCCAGTATTAGCTGGGCCAAATCCTCAAAATATTGTTCCCAAAACAATCTGCCAAATATGGCTGTGACGGCCATGTAGGCGAGACGGGAGGTCCAAAATATTTTTTTAAATATGGCAAAGGGCCGTCGTGCCCGTGGTTGTTTTTTGACCACAACTGAGCATGGGGCAACAAACCTGGCAGCTGCGCTCCAGCCCTTTTTTTTAATTTTTTGTAAAAAATGTGTAGGTTCCGTTAAGTTTTTTTTTTTTTTGTTAAGGGGGTTTTGGTTTATTAAGTTTAGCATGTTTACGATTTACAGTTTATTATTAAAGGGTTTAGGGTTTAGGATTTGTTAAGTTTGTTGATAAAAGGGTTTGGATATAGCCATTGTAGTTAATAAAGAATTTATTAAGTTTGTTAATATAGTCGATAACTTACTTCAAAATTAAATTAAACGTAATTGTATTAAAGAAAAAAATGAGTACATGAATCATGGTTTTTGTATTTTAGAATTTATATAAAATACAATAATGTAAAAAAATTAATAGTTGTTTATAGAATGCACACAGTAAAAGAACTCTTATAGGGCGTTATTTGGTATACGATGATACTTGATATTTGTACTAAACGATTAAATCAATTAAAGTGGTCATAGATTTACTTATACCTCTATATTTAATAAATTAATTGATCCTTTCATCAAATTGTAGGATTTCATCAAATAATTTGTACTTTTTTATTTTGAAAATATATAACGTTATTAAACTTTAAAACGATTAAATGTCAACATAGTGTGCACGCATTGAATGGATGAGATTTAAATCTAAATAAAAGACAGGATAATATCAACACCTCAGGGTTTCTTGCTTTTATCCTTGCCTTTAGCCTTCTCACGAAGTGTCGTGGGGGACAATAGTATCGAGTAGGCGCGATGGCCCTTTGCCTTTCAAAAGAAAAAAAAACTCCATTGCCTATCGTGCCTATATGGCGTGACTGGCATACTTTAATACACGACTTATACAGAGCCATATTTGACGGAATTTTTTGGGAAGTAACAATATATTATGAGGACTTGCCATGGGGTGAAAGTTGCTCGTAATTGTTGGTCTAGCTGCTTGACTTCAATATTGAAGATTGTCCGGCACATAAAATCCCAAGTCGTGTCTCCAAGATGCAGCTGCCCGGTAGAAACACTATTTGAAGTTGATAAATCCATTTATGACAGTACAATGTGCAACTCGTAATAAATCCATAGGCTTTGAATCTCCATTAGGCCCAAAAATGATAAATCCATGGGCCAAAAAATTGATAAACAAGTTGAGTACTATGGTATGGTTTCCATCTTTCTATGTAATCATTTTCCAGATCTTTGTCATGTAGCGTGATATTATTGCGAAAGAAAGTATCCTCTTTACAACGATTTATGACAGGATAATGTGCAAGTCATGTCAGACTCGGGAGCTGTGACAGCCGTCTATAGACTCTATACATAGAGCATTCACCTTTCCGATTTATTAGTATTGGGCCATTGGTAGGATGTCGGACGAAGGAAATCACATGTCAAATTTGATTTGATTTGTGGCTGGAAGGCTAAGGAAGCTGTAGGCCCTGAAGCAAACTTAAATTGGTCCACAAAAATTGCCAAACTAGTTTTCTTTTTCCAAATTTCTGTTACGTGAGTAAATGAAAACGTTTAAAATATTTTTACACATTCTATTATATTCATTTGTCTCTTTTTCAGTTTTTATACTCCATCTAGGATGTCTAATCATTATTTCGTAAAAAATGAAAAAAACGAAGTATATTTTTTCTTTATAATTAGTCAATTATAAATTGGTAAAGTTCTAATCAATTTCATCCATTATCTAACTTGCAAGAAAGGAAAAGTTATCTTCTAAATACAAAGTTCAAAATGAGTTCTTGCTAGTAGTTATTGAGAGACTTCCAAGCCTTTGCTCATTATAAATACCGGCCCCCTCCACATTCCAAACATACTCAACCACCTTTTTTGTGCTATATTCTGCTTTCTTCTGCCACCACCACCACCCCCACTGCTCCCACAAAATGGAAAGCTTTTCTCCCACCTGGGCTGCATATGCACTTGTGTGGGTTGCAACGGTGGTTATCGCCCACCTCTCGAAGCATTTCCATCAGAAAAAACTCAACCTCCCACCAGGTCCAAGGCAATGGCCTATAATTGGAAACTTAAACCTCATTGGCACCCTTCCTCATCGTTCACTCCATCAACTCTCCCTCACATATGGCCCCCTAATGCACCTTCAATTCGGCTCCTTCCCAGTTGTCGCTGCCTCCTCTGTGGAGATGGCCACAGTTTTCCTCAAAACCATGGACCTCACATTTGCAGGGAGGCCTAAAACTGCAGCCGGAAAATATACCGCTTATGATTACACCAACGTGACTTGGTCCCCTTACGGACCATACTTGCGCCAGGCACGTAAGATTTTCCTTACGGAATTATTCAGTGCAAAAAGACTAGAATCATATGAACATATTCGGGTGGAAGAAATGAATTCGCTTCTGCTACAGCTGTTCAAGTCATTGGGCAAGCCTATCGTGTTGAGAGATTATCTTTCAACAGCGAATTTGAACGTGATTAGTAGGATGGTCCTGGGGAAAAGATACATTGTTGAGTCTGAGAACTCAATTGTCACGCCTGAAGAGTTCAGGCAAATGCTGGACGAGGTGTTTTTGCTGACTGGTGTGTTTAACATTGGTGATTTCATACCTTGGATCGATTTCTTGGATTTGCAGGGGTATATCAAGAGGATGAAAATCTTGAGCAAGAAATTTGACAGGTTTCTGGAGCATGTTCTTGATGAACATAATGCCCAGAGGAAGGACGAAACTGATTGTGTCAGCAAGGACATGGTGGACGTCCTTCTGGGCGTTGCAGATGATCCCACTTTGGAGGTGAAGCTAGAGAGGCATGGAGTCAAGGCATTGATTCTGGTATATGTTACTTACAAACTGCATAACGCATGCTGTCAAGTTTTAAATGACTGAAAACTTGAGAGAAAATAGTCAGTGATCTTTTGAACTTGAATACTCCCCAAAATTTTCTTTGCTACCGAAAACTTGAGAGAAAGTAGTCAGGATCTTTGGAGTTTGATGAAAATTTTTCAGTGGAGGCAGAATTAACGAGAAAATTCTTTTTAATCCTTCTAAAAGAAATTGCTTTTGATAAAGGTACTCAAGTAAGTAAGAATATTGTTGGCCAAGTACAGTCAATTTGCAGCTTAAAAACGTTTGTGGGCCAAGTAAAGTCAATTTGCAACACAAGAAGCTGATTAGAAATTGAGTTTTGCTGATAAGTACATTGGTTCTATTCATTTGTTTATTCATACTATTCATGATAGTATGATTTATTTCACGTTCCGGTGGGGAGCACAAATAATAATTCTTAAGAAATTCCAAGCCAATTATAGGAAATTTATTTTGTGCCCTGTTTCTGCAAGAAATAACCACTTTTTTTTTGCAATTTTTTAAAGGTTATTCTCTGAACACGGTTTTTAACTAATTTTTTTAATTACGTTTTCATCCAGATATCACATTCACAACATTGAAACATAAATAAGTTTAAAAACTTCAATAATTGGACTAAGTTTCTTGCTGCACTTTGCGTAATGATTGAACTCTAGGACCTACTTGCTGGTGGAACCGAGACCTCAGCGACTACAGTAGAATGGGCCATTTCGGAGGTACTGAAAAACCCAGAAACATTCAACAAGGCAGCCGAAGAACTCGACCGTGTTATCGGTCAGAATCGATGGGTGAAAGAGAAGGACATGCCAAATCTTCCTTACATAGAGGCTATTGTTAAAGAAACAATGCGTATGCATCCCGTGGTCCCATTGCTAGTGCCAAGATGTGCTCGCGAAGATTGCAAAGTTGCAGGGTACGATATTCAAAAGGGAACTCGAGTCATCGTCAACGTTTGGTCAATTGTGAGGGACCCTGAATTGTGGGAGAAGCCAGAGGTATTTTGGCCCGACAGATTCCTGGGAAAGGACATTGGATTCAAAGGGCAAGACTGTAAGTTCTTGCCATTTGGTGCTGGAAGAAGAATGTGCCCAGGGTACAGTTTAGGCCTCAAGGTTATCCAATCTAGTTTGGCCAATCTTTTACATGGATACAGATGGAAGTTGCCAAATGACATGAAGCCTGAGGACCTGGACATGGAAGAGATATTCGGGCTTACGACACCAAGAAAGATCCCACTTGTTGCCATTGTTGAGCCTCGGCTTCCTCGTAATCTTTATTCACTATGATTTACTACATGTATGTTTGATCTCCCAGTATTATCATTATCAACTTGTGTTCAAATAAATCAGCTCTGCAAGTTTAGAATTTGTAGCTGCGCTTATATGTGTTTGCCAATTGCCACAACGCTGCAAACCCTTGTAGTTGGTGCATGGCATATGCGTAATCACTGAGATTGTTATGCGTATTGGAGTCCAAATTTGTTCGCAATTATGTGAAACTGTGAATATGCACACCCCTGATGTTTCAAATACATTCTATAACATTCTGATGCTAATTTAAATCTGCAACAGCAGGTGCACAGTCAAAGCAATGTGCTCTCTGCCATCTTTCCTCTTAGCATCTTCTATCAATTCCTGTGCACCTCTAAGCCATGCCACTGGATTGGTGCTACTTTCCGTACTTGTTGGGAGGAAGAGACAAAGAGAGAAAAAGAGAAAAAAAAAAAAAAGAGCGGAGGGTGAGGTGGCTGCGGCAGTGGTGGTATGGGAAGGGAGGGAAGAGGAAGAGCAGCAGTGGTGTGGTGCAGGGAGAAAGAAGAAGAAGAGAGGAAAGAAAAGAAAAAAGAAAAAAAAACCAAGATTTGGAATTTTTTCAAACCTTCAAAAGCACGAAGTTTTCTTACAAATTTTATAGTAAAGCATAGTAAAATTTTAAACTAACACATAGAAAATAGCAATCATTTTGGAAACAAACCCTGAGATTTATTATAATATCACTTAGTTTCTCTAAAGTTTTTAAAATTTTACTTTCTTCCCATGCCAACTTGGGAAGATCAGATGTTCCTATCAAAGGTAACAAATTTACAACAATTACAGTTGCACTCTTTATGCCTATTTGACTGAAAAACCGAAACAAGAAGAGAATTTTTAAAAGACCAAAAACTATAGATGAAAAAGATAACCAAATTGCTGTCCAATATTGGTCGATATTGCTTTGTATCAACGTGGTGGTGGAATAGTAAAAGACATGGGTAAATTAAATTATAGTTAAAGACATGGGTAATTTTTGTAGAATAGTTATGAGGAAATCAAGAAATTCTTTTAGAAATATGTTCTAATATAGGATATAATTTAAGTTATACTAAAAATTAAAATAACCTCTTCATACATGTGGTTTGTAATATAAATCCTACTTATAGAAAAAAATTATATAAATAAGTCAGAATTTAAAAAATTAGTCAAAAATGTTCTAATGACCAAATATATATCTAGGAATATTCTGTTTTTTTGTTAGAACATCATTTGTTATACAAGGTAATAGATATTGTACATCTACAAGATTATTCGTTTTTGCATTTATAGTTGATCATATTTTCAACTTTTTACTTTTTAACTTGATTTTATTTTTTATTGTTGTTGTACGCTTAATAAGTAGGATAGCATAAGAGTAGTATTAGAACAAAAATTTTATCTTTTTTGCATTTCCTTCAAAGGGCTAAAATGTTATGAAAAATGTGAATCCAAGAGAGGTACGTGAGATTTTAAAAATTGAAAGAGTTCTAAGTGATATTATGAGAAATGTCATGAGAGGTTTCTAAAATTATCCCAAAAAAATCATCCAAATGAACCATTTTGTTGTTGAAAAATCTTTGCTTCGGAATCCTAGTGCCATATTTACATCTTCTTTAACTCTCCGTCTCTCCACACAAAAAAAAAAAAAGGAGCAATTTTGGTAGCGAGCTACTTTGAATAAGATCGTGAAATAATTGCATGTATAGAAGGAATTAGACAAGAAGTGAAAGCAATCAAATTTGCAATATATCAACATATATTTTATATGAACACGTATTCGACGAGCCATTTTGTCTTGCCTTTCGTTCTCCTAGGAAATGTTTTTCCAGCTTTAGCTGGGCCAAATCCTTAGAATATTGTTACTTCCCAAAAAAAATCCGCCAAATATGGCTCTATCGGCCATGTAGCACGACGGGAGGTCCAGAATATTTCTTTTTAGAAAATGACAAAGGGCCATCGTGCCCTGGTTTTTTTTACCACACTGTTGCGCCAACATGACGCAACGAACCTTGGCAGCTGTGCAACGAGCCTTTTTTTTTTTAAATGTTCTGTAAAAACTGAGTAGGTTCCGTTAAGTTTTTTTTTTTTTTTTGGTTAAGGGGGTTTTGGTTTATTAAGTTTTAGCATGTTTAGGATTTACAGTTTATCATTAAAGGGTTTAGCGTTTAGGATTTGTTAAGTTTGTTGATAAAAGGGTTTGGATATGGCCATTGTAGTTAATAAAGGATTTATTAAATTTGTTAATATAGTCGATAATTTACTTAAAAATTAAATGAAACGTAATTGTATTGAAGGAAAAAATGAGTACATGAATCGCAGTTTTCGTACTTTAGAATTTATATAAAATTCAATAGTGTAAAAAAATTAATAATATATTAAAAAATTAATAGTTGTTTATAGAATGCACACACAGTAAAAGTAGTCTTATAGGTTGTTATTTGATATACGATGATACTTGATACTTGTACTAAATGATTAAACCAATTAAAGTGGTCATAGATTGACTTATACCTCTACGTCTAATAAATTAATGGATCCTTTTATCCTATTGTAGAATTTCATCAAATAATGTGTACTTTTGTATTTTGAAAATATGTAGCACTATTAAACTTTAAAATAAGAAAACAAAAAAGCAGAACAATTAATTAAATGTCAAGATAGCACCTCGCGGGTTTCTTGTCTTTATCCTTGTCTTTGGCCTTCTTACAAGGTGTTGTCGGGAGTCTTCTTTAAAAAAAATAAAAAAAAAAAAAAATTCTCTACGGCCTGGTGCGCCTACATGGCGTGACTAGCATACTTTAATACACGACTTACACATGGCCGATTTTTTTGGAAAGTAACAATATCATGAGGATTTGCCATGGGGGCGAAAGTTGCTCGTATTTGCTAGTCTAGCTGCTTGACTTCAATATTGAAGATTGTCCGGCACATAAAATCCCTAGTCGTTGTCTCCGAGATCCAGGTACCCGGTAGAAACAGTATTTTAAGTGACGACGAGGTTCTTGATAAATCCATCGGCTTTGAACCTCCATTAGGCCACAAAATGATAAATCCATGGGCCAAAAAATTGATAAACACGTTGAAGCACTATGGTTTCCATCTTTCTCTGTAATCATTTTTCACGATGTTTGTCATGTAGCGTGATATTATTGCGAAAGTATTCTCTATTATGACACGACACCGTGCAACTCCTGTGAGACTCAGGAGCATTGACCTGTCCGACGGGATATGTCGGACGAAGGAAATCTTGGATTTGTGGCTGGAAGGCTAAGGAAGCTGTAGGCCCTGAAGCAAACTTAATTGGTCCACAAAAATTGCCCAACTCACAACCATTAGTTCTTTCAAAATATTTTGAAGCGCAAGTGCATGTACACATTCTATAATCATTTGTCTCTTTTTCAGTTTTTATACTCCATCTAGGATGTCTAATCATTTTATTTCGTAAAAAATGAAAAACTATGCATATTTTTCTTTATAATTAGTCACTTATAAATTGGTAAAGTTCTAATCAATTTCATCCATTATCAAACTTACAAGAAAGGGAAAGATATCTTCTAAATACAAAGTTCAAAATGAATTTCTAGTCGTTTATAATCACGTTCGCATGATGTTTCGGTGGACATCCGTTTGTCCATTTTCCGTTAAAGAAACTTTACTTATTACGATCTTTTTCTTTACACGCCCCTAAAATAGTATGAAATATTACCATCATTCTTCACACGTCACTATTAAACCGAGGGTTAAGGATTATTGGAAAGTAATCATTAAATAGTTTATCAGTTAATTATTCTTAATAACTTTCAAAGTATGTTTTATGTTTAGTGTCTTACATTCATTAAATTTATTGTTTTAGTTCATTTATATCCACGTTTTTTTGGAAAATTAAAATTCAAAGATAAAAAGAAGTTAATGCAAATGCGCGGCTGAATAACTGGTGGTCTAATTCTATTGCTTGCTTATCCGCAAGAATGACCACGCCAACGCTACATTAATGCACTCATACTTTTGCATTTCTTAATTACTTGCATTACTTATTCTTTCTTCCCAACAATTCTACAGCCCATCATCATCATTCCAATTCTTCGTACAAATTCGTGTCATTCCAGCATTTCAATTCTCAAAATCTTATGGCATGCCTTACTTTATAATGGTGTTTAATTACTTAAGTTCTTAAACAATCACTGGTATCAAAATCATAAACTTCTTTAATTTCAATTTCGTCGCTAGGGGTGAAATTGCAAAGCATTTGGCTATATACGTCATTTTCTGTGTGAATTCCCTTCTTTTGACACGTATCCACTTCGCATGGTTGGATTCATCCCGCTATAGACCGATCCGGTAGCATAGTTTTTTGGCCCAATCACTTAAGCTATCATGGTTAGAGATCAATAATCAGAGGCTTACAAACTTTCGTAATTTTTCAGTTTAGCATTGCCCCTTTAAAACAGCTGTCATATTTGAACAAAACGCTCATTATAAATACCGGCCTCCTCCACATTCCAAACATACTCAACCACCTTCATGTATTTGCTGCTATTTGTACAACTTTTCTGTGATTAAATAAAATTCCCTTCCTCGTTAAAATAAATGAAAGAAAATACGAAGGAGAAATTAAATTGATCTAATTGACAATATGTCTTTATCACTAGATGCCTCCTCAGATATTCAAAAAACTTCCATACTCTAACTATACATCATTATTTTAACATAATACTACTTCTTTAACAATTACTAGCATTTCTTTTTCTAATTTGAACTACTTTCCTTTCCATCTTTGATACACTTAAATCAGTGGCTTACAAGTTTTCGTATTGCACTAATTTTCTTTTGTAAACCAATAATCAAAACTTAAAACTTATGCTATTGGCTTTAGTGATTATCACCCCCTTGATTATGGGGTTTTGTTTCCGCCACTGATCACAATAATTTGCATGGTGAGTTCTTGCTAGTAGTTATTGAGTGACTTCCACGCCTTTGCTCATTATAAATACCGGCCCCCTCCACATTCCAAACACACTCAACCATCTTCCTCCTTGTGCTACAATCTGCCATCTTCTGCCACCTCCACCACCCCCACTGCTCCCACAAAATGGAAAGCTTTTCTCCCAACTGGGCTGCGTGTGCACTCGTGTGGGTTGCAACGGTGGTTATTATCACCCAACTCTCAAAGCATTTCCATCAGAAAAAAGCTCAACCTCCCACCAGGTCCAAGGCAATGGCCTATAATTGGAAACTTAAACCTCATTGGCACCCTTCCTCATCGCTCACTCCATCAACTCTCCCTAACATATGGCCCCCTAATGCACCTTCAGTTCGGCTCCTTCCCGGTTGTCGTTGGCTCCTCTGTGGAGATGGCCAAAGTTTTCCTCAAAACCATGGACCTCACATTTGCAGGGAGGCCTAAAACTGCAGCCGGAAAATATACCACTTATAATTACTCCGACCTGCTTTGGTCCCCTTACGGACCATACTGGTGCCAGGCACGTAAGATTTTCCTTACGGAATTATTCAGTGCAAAAAGACTCGAATCATATGAACATATTCGGGTGGAAGAAATGAATTTCACTTCTGCTGCAGCTATTCAAATCATCGGGCAAGCCTGTCGTTTTGAAAGATTATCTTTCAACAGGGAGTTTCAACGTGATTAGCAGGATGGTCCTGGGGAAAGCATACATTGATGAGTCTGAGAACTCAATTGTCACCGCCCGAAGAGTTCAGGCAAATGATGGACGAGCTTTTTTTGCTGATTGGTGTGTTTAACATTGGTGATTTCATACCTTGGATCGATTTCCTTGGATTTTGCAGGGGTATATCAAGAGGATGAAAATCTTGAGCAAGAAATTTGATAGGTTTCTGGAGCATGTTCTCGATGAGCATAATGCCCGGAGGAAGGACGAAACTAAATTGCGTCAGCAAGGACTTGGTGGACGTCCTTCTGGGCCTTGCGGATGATCCCACTTTGGAGGTGAAGCTGGAGAGGCATGGGAGTCAAGGCATTGACTCTGGTATATGTTACTTACAAAACTGCACAACGCATGGCTGTCCAAGTTTTAACGACTGAAACTTGAGAAAAATAGTCAGTGGATCTTTTGAACTTCAATACTCCCCAAAATTTTCTTTGCTACTAAAACTTGAGAGAAAGTAGTCAGGATCTTTGGAGTTTGAGGAAAATTTTTCAGTGGAGTCAGAATTAACAAGAAAATTCTTTTTAATCCTTCTAAAAGAAGATGCTTTTGATAAAGGTACTCAAACAAGTAAGACATTTTTGGCCATGTACAGTCAATTTGCAACTTAAAAAGTTTGTGGGTAAAGTCGGTTTGGCAAGTCAAAGAAGTTGATTAGAACCAATGTTCATTTTTTTTCTCCAAATTACTATTTTACAATTTATTAGTGAAAGCAGGCAAACAATATGCCCTTGTACATCATGCCACTATTCTTTCTCAACTATGAAAATTGGCATCAGCCCTCAGAAATGAGCCATACTTGTGTTTTTTGTGTATCTTTAGTCACAATATAAGTGGTTGAGTGTGATTTTGGACGTTTGTGTAGAATTTTACAGTATAAAATGTTCAAATAAAAGTTTGGATTGTATAAAGTGAGAATTTAGTGCGACCTTAAAGCAACAAATTAGAAAGAGTCCATCAAACAATGTAATTTCTAAAATTTACACAAGTTCAGGGTCAATCGTCCCAATCATTGCACGTTGGCATTGATTGCCATGCAGCCAGAGTTTTTGCTGATGAGTACATTTGGTTCTATTCATTTGTTTATTTTTAGCCAACTTATTATAATATCCATGACACTGATAGTGAGATTTATTTCACATTCCAGTGGGAAGCACAAATAATAATTCTTAAGAAATCCCAAGCCCTATTGTAAGCAATTTTTTTTGGTGCCATGCTTCTGGCAAGAAATAACCACTTTTTTTGCAATTTTTTTTAGGTTATTCTCTAAACACGGTTTTTAACTAATTTTTATTTTTTTTATTACGTTGTCATATCCACAACATTGAGACATAATAAGTTCAAGAACTTAAATAATTGAAACATAAATAATTGAGACAATTTTAAATTGCGTTTTCATTCAGATATCACATTCGGAACATTGAAACATAAATAAGTTTAAGAACTTCAATAGTTGGACTAAGTTTCTTGCTGCACTTTGCGTAATGATTGAACTCTAGGACCTACTTGCTAGTGGAACCGAGACCTCCGCGACTACAATAGAATGGGCCATTTCGGAGCTACTGAAAAACTCAGAAATATTCGACAAGGCAGCCGAAGAACTCGACCGTGTTATCGGTCAGAATCGATGGGTGAAAGAGAAGGACATGCCAAATCTTCCATACATAGAGGCTATTGTTAAAGAAACAATGCGTATGCACTCCGTGGTCCCATTGCTAGCGCCAAGATGTGCTCGCGAAGATTGCAAAGTTGCAGGGTACGATATCCAAAAGGGAACTCGAGTCCTCGTTAATGTTTGGTCAATTGGGAGGGACCCCCGAATTGTGGGAGAAGCCAGAGGAATTTTGGCCCGACAGATTCATGGGAAAGGACATTGGATTCAAAGGGCAAGACTGTAAGTTCCTGCCATTTGGTGCTGGAAGAAGAATGTGCCCGGGGTACAGTTTAGGCCTCAAGGTTGTCCAATCTAGTTTGGCCAATCTTTTACATGGATACAGATGGAAGTTGCCAAATGACATGAAGCCTGAAGACCTGGACATGGAAGAAATATTCGGGCTTACTACACCAAGAAAGATCCCACTTGTTGCCATTGTTGAGCCTCGGCTTCCTCGTAATCTTTATTCACTATGATTCACTACGTATATGTTTGATCTCCCAGTGTTATGATTATCAACTTATGTTCAAATAAATCAGCCCTGCAAGTTTAGAATTTGTAGCTGCGCTTATATGTGTTTGCCAATTGCCACAACTCTACAAACCCTTGCAGTAGGTGCATGGCATATGCGAAATCACTGAGATTATTATAGCTATTGAAGTCCAAATTTGTGCGCACTTGTGTGAAACTGGGAATATGCACACCCCTGATGTTCCAAATGCAATCTATAACATTCTGACGCTCATTTAAATCTGCAATAGCAGGTTTACGGTCAAAGCAATGTGCTCGCTGCTATCTTTCCTCTTAGCATCTTCCATCAATTCCCCTCGCCAAGGCCAGAAGTTGTTCCTACTTCCTGTGCACCTCTAAGCCATCCCACTGGATTGGTGCTGCTTTCCATACTTGTGCAATTTCAGAGAACAAGGGCATATGCTCAAGCATTTCTGTTTGGTCCTCACGGCATCTATACTTATGATCCTCTTTCCCTGTTTCTCTGCCTAATCACTTCATTCACGGATAAGATTCTTAGGAGACATTTTCCAGATAAAATGTTTAATTATGGTTAATTTTGAGACTTCAAAGAATCTTATTAGATATGCTTATGAAATTTATTTGGGTAAATTACATATAATCCCTATAGTTTTGTATAATGCCAAATGGCTCCTCTAAGGTTTCAAAATAGCCGCATAACCCCCATGATTTTATGTAACGTAAAAAATAGATGGCATGCATAATCAATTATAGTGATTAGACCACACGTGCTCTAAAAGTGGGTTTAATTAAATCATAATATCAATTTAATCCCTTATATCGCATAAATGTCCATTTTATCTTGGTGGTCTTTGCATTTATCCATAAATCCCTGTATGATGTTGTACAAGATGGCAAATTGTTGTTTGATTTAGCATTTAAATAAGGGTAATACTGTTATTTCAACCAATGGCGTCATATAAACAATTTTTCGTCAAATTTCTAATTTGTATGAAATCATAGGGGTGAAGTGATTATTTTAAAACGTTGAGGGGTTCTATAACAATAGATGAAACTGCAGGGGATTATTAGTAATTTATCCAGTTTGTTTTGTTCATTAGTTTAGGTACATGGACATATATTGTCCTGCGTGTGTTTTCAAATTGAATTCTTATTGGGTTCATACCATGTGAATCATGTGAAATAAATCTCTTACTGTAACATGTAGTTGAAAGTTATTGAATTTAATAATTTCGTAAGTTAATTGCATTGCAATTTAATTATACCAAAGATGGAAAGGAAGTAGTTCAAATTACAAAACAGAAAATGGCAGTAATTGTTAAAGAAGTTGTATCATGTTAAAATAATGATAGTTAGACTATGGACGTTTTGAGAATAACTGAGGAGGCATCTATTGACAAAGGTATATTGTCAATTAGATTGTTATGGAATTTTTGGATCTTATATGTACGGGTTAACCTTTTCGTATCAATGGTATCAGAACCAAACAAATAACCCCAACGTCCCAAATTCGAATCTTGCGGGACTCTGGCCTCGATGGAAGGGGAGTCCTGATTTACCAGGCCAACGGATAATTTCATTGATTCACACAAAGCTGTACAAATAGTGGTAAAGACATGAATGAAAAACATGCAATAGAAACAACAGATAGACGTGATTTCCTTCAAATCAGAAGAAACGAATTACCTAACAACATAAGCATTACACTAAGATTGTACTATTTTATACCTAACGTTGTAAGAATTACACAACTGGATATAACTTGAAGAAACTTCAATTGAAGAGGCCCCGGTTAATATCAAAACTGTTTCGCACTTTTATCATTTTCTGATATAATTGCGAAATTTAGAGGCTTTGCTCTATCGAAAGTTTATCAGATCAGCTATTTCAATCACCCAAAGACGATCAATTTTTTGGCTTAATTGGTGTTCCGTCGAACCCTAAGCGAAGCAGCTTATTATCTTCAAAACAGATGTTCTAATACTGAGAGGAATTTGTCCATTCTGAGTTTTCTTTTAGGACATATTTTCATACTAAGGCCGTTGATCAATCTCTTAATTGGTTTTTTCATGATAGCCATCGAAGGAAAATGTTTCCATCACTGCCAAAATGCATTTTCAATTTCGATACGTTTTGATTAATGGGTTCATTTTGGTCCAATCGATTGGTCCCCAGATTCATAATTCTCTCAATTCTGACACGCATTCATTATTTAAAACTCAGGACTCAGAAGTGAAGCTATCAAAGGGGACAAAAGCCAAGGTTTCGGCAGAATTAGGTGGCTAACAACAAGGCGACTGTTGTTCAAGGTAATAGGAAAGAGACAAACTAGTGTCGGCAGAATTAGGCTGGTTTATAACAAATCGACTGATGTGACAGGTACAAGGTAATATGAAAAAGATAAACGAACAACAAAATAAAATAAAAAGTGCACCAGAAACAAAACCCAAATATTTTCCTATTGTCATGGCGTAATCAGTGGTGGATTTAGGACCTAAGATTAGGGGCAATTACTACGATAAAGGCAAAATTTTTGTTGAAAAATGTTAATAACCAGTATGATAGTTGTGTGAATTTTATTGAAATTATATAGTATTTTGCAACAATAACAACTAGATGATAATTTTTTTGTATAGTAGACAACAAAAAAATTTTATGTTTATTTTTATGTGCCCAAACTTTTGAAATTCCCTTTTTTCCCTAAATTTTCAACTAGTACTTGTCTTCATTTTAAACGTGCCATCATTTATAAAACTGGGGATAATTTTAGAAACCTCCATTGAGGTTTTTGACAATTTCACTCAATAGACCTCCCTTGGTCCAATCAAATGACTAAAATATCCTTCACTTAATAGTAATTCATAAAGGGACATTTAAAGCCGTAAAATATTTCTTATTATTTTGCTTGTCATTTATTCATCTCAAAGAACAACCTCCATCCATTTCTAATGTTCATCTCTTCCTCTCTTAGTCCCTCCCTCTTTCCCTCTTTCTTACTCTTCTCTTTTTTTCCTCCTGTAATGGTTTCTCCCTCTCGCCAAATATCGGTGCTTTATGTTACCAACCACACTACTATCAATTTTTTATCATCTCCAAATTTATCTTTATTTTTGTCTTCCTACCTCTTTCTTACTATAAAAATTTTAGACCCTTTCATTTTTATTTCAATGTTTTTTACTCTTTACAAATGTTAGCCAATTGAATCACCAAATTAATAATGTGCATACTGTGGATTTTATTGTTAAACTAGGGGAAGATTAAAAGGTGGCAGTGATATAGGGTAAAAAATGAAATGAGAGTTGGGAAGATAAAGAAGTGACCATCATGTTTGTTAAGTAAAAAAGTTTAGCAATTAAAAAAGTCATTGGTCTCTCTTTTATTTCTGCCTATTGATTGTGGTTTACTATAAAGGTAGAATTTTGTCTCTATTTCTTTGGTGTGCTAGAGCAATAATGAATTATATTCTTCGGGACATGGGGGCATTCTTGGTTTAGTATTGGTAGTGGTGATAGAGAGTTGCATTGGATAAGAATTAGCAAGTAATGGATTTGAAATGAGTTGGAGTCACTGGACTCTATTTATTTAGTGAGTATGCATGTATTAAGAAGTTAAAGATTAAAAGTTTATTTTGTTTTGTCTTGTTATCTAGAAGGAAGTTATTTTAGGGATATTTGTGAAAGTATAGGCTATTGGGCCTATATTGTTACAGAAACCTTAAAAAGCAGTGGAGATAGGGTGTAATTTTTAAAATTGAGGGGAGCTCTTTGCAATTGCTGAAACCTCAAGGATTCAAGGTAGGTTTATGAAATTATCTCTATAAAACTAATGATAATAGTTAGACTTCAAGAACTTACTTAGGAGAACAAAGTAAAGGAATATAGAAATTTTTTAAAATTTTACGAGGTGAAATATTAGACAAGAATGAAAATTTTTTCAAGTCAATTTAAAGATTCTTCAAGGTTGAGGAGGGACAGTTTGCCCGTCTCG
Source organism: Coffea humblotiana (assembly GCA_023065735.1). Lineage (NCBI taxonomy): Eukaryota > Viridiplantae > Streptophyta > Magnoliopsida > Gentianales > Rubiaceae > Coffea > Coffea humblotiana. The sequence goes on along the minus strand of JACYVW010000357.1, from coordinate 2,673 downwards.
TTTGATCGAGCAGATGATGCTTGGTTGTATAAACAATTTCAGACCACACATCTACTTCGCTCTGGTAAATTGTAGTTCTTAGGCTAATTGCACTTTCGTTAAGATTAAGGGATAATTAGTTATACTATCTTTCCCTTTATTGACTTCTTATATGGAACAAAAGGACTTCTCATTTAGGCAGGCATAGATTTTCAAAAACTACCCTCCAAAAGCTCCTTTGCACAGCATAGCTTTTAAGCTTCCTTGGACCAATCAGTCATTAATTATGGCCATTGGTTTTGAAAGAGATCCTCAAGAAGGCATGGGCCAGCCATGTTGTATTCAGTGTTTTCAAATTCTGATCGAATCAATCGGTCCAACCAATCAAAAAGGTGGTAGTGACATAGGGAAAAAAATGAAATTGAGAGTTGCAAGATAAAGAAGTGACCATTTATGTTTTTTAAGTAAAAAAGTTTAGCAATTAAAAACTCATTAGTTCTCTCTTTTATTTCTGCCTATTGATTGTGGTTTTACTATAAAGGTAGAATTTTTTTCTATTTCTAGGTGTGCTAGAGCAATAATGAAATTACATTCTTCTGGACATGGGGGCATTCCTTGATTTAGTATTGGTAGTGGTGATAGAGAGTTGTATTAGATAAGAATTAACAAGTAATAGATTTTGAGATGAGTTGGAGTCGTTGGACTCTATTTATTTTAGTGAGTATGTCATGTATAAGATTTCTTGGTTTGACATTTCCGGCTTATTAGTATTGGACCATTGGTAGGATGTGGACGAAGGAAATCACATGTCAAATTTCATTTGATTTGTGGCTGGAAGCTAAGGAAGCTGTAGGTCCTGAAGCAAAATTAAATGGTCCCCAAAAATTGCCATACAACAAACAAATCTTTTTTAAAGGTTTTTTAAAACTAAATAAAATATTCCCTCTCAAATTAGTTTTCTTTTCCAAATTTCAGTTATGTGAGTAAATGAAAGCTTTTACAACCATTAGTTCTTTTAAAATATTTTAAAGCGTAACTGCATGTACACATTCTATATTCATTTGTCTCTTTTTCAGTTTTATATTCCATCTAGGATGTCTAATCATTATTTGTGAAAAATGAAAGAACTATATATATTTTTCTTATAATTAGTCAATTACTAATTGGTAAACTTCTAATCAATTTCATCCATTATCTAACTTACAAGAAAGGAACAGACATCTTCTAAATACAAAGTTCAAAATCAATTACTAATCTTTACAATCATTTGAATATCCATTTGTTCGTTTTCTGTTGAAGGAACTTTACTTATTACAATCTTTTCTTTACACTTCTCTAAAATAGTGTGAAATATGGCAAGCGATATTGTTAGAGCAATTATCTTTAGCATATTTTACTCAAATGCCAAGATCACCCTTAATCAATCAACTTTATATATGTTCATTGTTTTTTCTAGGATCCATTGTGTATTAATTACTCCTCTTTTTGCTCTCTAATTAAGTATTTCCCATTAGGATCTCTCATTCTTCTTCTATCATTTTCATTTCTCTTTATCTTCGCTCACACATTAATAGATCTATTATTTCATAATTGAATAATATAGTTTTTGCCTTAATCTTTTCTTGTATCATTTTGGTTCTATGCGTTCTTGCTTTGTTATTCAATCCTAAAACTTTTATTTATTCATTTATTTTTTTTTTACAAATAGGACTTCATTTAAAACCAACAAATTTTAGTTTAAAATAATTATTATTATGATGTCATTGTAACTCAATACTTCAACATAAATTTTTTTGACATGCAACATGCATTTTTCTTTGAATTTTGCTTGATTATCAGGCCTGTAAGCAAACTAATGCTATTAAAACTTTACCATCTTTTTCTATTTTATACTATCATGTAAGTCTTGACTTTTATCTTTTATCAAATATTCATATTTATCATGTAAGACATGATTTCTATTAAGTATTTGTATTCGCTAATAATTAGATGAAAATAAGTTTAAATTACATACATTATATATCCCATGAATATTAAAGGGAAAGTAATGCTATTTTTGGAATTATTTTTATTTTTAACTACTATTTAATTTGACTTAAATTACATTGTGTTTGAAAAAAGAAACCTTTTGAGAAAAATTTTAAAAATAAAAATATAAGAGCATGTAGAATTAATATACAAGAAATTATTAAAGCCAAGACCAATTTAGTAAATCATGAAAATAATTGATAAATTAAAATGTGTGTGTGTGTGTGTGTGAGAGAAAGAGAGAGAGAGAGGGGGGGAGGGAGAAGGAGGGAGAATGTGAGTGAGTAGGAAAAACTTTAATTGGACAGAGAAGAAGAGGAGTAATTAGTGTTTAATGGATTAAAAAATCAAGAAAATATATGAAGTTGAGTGATTAAAGATAACTTTAGCCATTTTGAAGAAAATTTTGCTCTAGATGGAACATTATTGAATCAAGGAATCTATGGAACATTATTACTCTGGATGGAAATATTGTCAACCATGAAATATTACTATAATTCTTAACATGTCACTACTTGAATCAAGGGTTAAGGTTCATTGGAAAGCAATCATTAAACAGTAGTATATGAATTGATTATTGTTATTCTGTATAACTTTCAGAGTATGTTTTATGTTTAGTGTCTTATATTCATTAAATTTATTATTTTAGTTCATTTATATCCATTT